>JAOTRA010000023.1:3898698-3913725 GCA_026260255.1 Pseudolaguvia tuberculata
GTCACAACGACAGAATGAGTCACAACGACAGAATGAGTCACAACGACAGAATGGGTCACAACGACAGAATGGGTCACAACGACAAAATTGGTCACAACGACAGAATGAGTCACAACGACAGAATGAGTCACAACGATAGAATGAGTCACAACGACAGAATGAGTCACAGCGATAGAATGGGTCACAACGATAGAATGGGTCACAACGATAGAATGGGTCACAACGATAGAATGGGTCACAACGACAGAATGAGTCACAACGATAGAATGGGTCACAACGACAGAATGGGTCACAACGACAGAATGAGTCACAACGATAGAATGAGTCACAACGACAGAATGGGTCACAATGATAGAATGGGTCACAACGATAGAATGGGTCACAACGACAGAATGGGTCACAACGACAGAATGGGTCACAACGACACTGCATCCTGTTTTTAGTTCCGTTCAGAATATCTGGCCAATGTTGTGTTTATACCAAAAGAGTTCAGATTGCACTGATCAAACCAAACAAAACAAGCGGTAATAACCCTTAAATGTTTTGGGGGATATTTTGTGTATGCTTTTCTAATGTGCATTTTTCAGTGCATTTGTTATTAACCGATTCTGTTGTTACAGTAGTTTCAGTCCCTGTTTAACTAACTGACTTAAATTTGCTGAATGTTAAGGCTCTGTTCTGGTAGACAGTGTTTATTACAAAGAAGGAATTTTAAATATAAAGCTAGTAAGTAAATGCAGAATGTGCTAATTTTAAAGGGAATACATTTAAATAATTTAAAGGGCTGATTTAAATTCATCGTATTCCGAAAAATACTACAGGAAAAATCCCATAAAAGGCTTCTAACATAGTCGGCACCATCAATACATGCGAGTGTGCATGAAGCTTACAAATGCTTATTAAATGTTAAATAGTAAAAAAAAAAAAAAAAAACCACTTAAAATAAATGCAAACCAGAATTGGTGTAACTAACCAACCTCTTAAACAGCTGGTGATATCACATGACCATAGAGTATAAAGGAAACGTTCTGTAACCTCAGCAATTTGAAGAGTAGGAATGAAATAGACCAAGTGAGGCTAGTTCCTTATTTAGCATTTCTCAAGGTTGGAAAAATGCTTTTAAACTACTTTCAAGATGTCAGATGTGTGTCACTGAATTGGATGGCATGTTGCTCTCATATTGCGGTATTCTGCTTTAATTCTGTACTTTATCAGCATTGACGGCATTAGCAGTTTCCCTCATTTGGACTACATGCAATCAGACAACAACTAGCACACATAACATTATATTTATGTCATTAAGACTAACATTATATTTATGTCATTAAGACTAACATTATATTTATGTCATTAAGACTAACATTATATTTATGTCATTAAGACTAACATTGTATTTGTCATTAAGACTAACATTGTATTTGTCATTAAGAATAACATTGTATTTATGTCATTAAGACTAACATTGTATTTGTCATTAAGACTAACATTGTATTTGTCATTAAGACTAACATTGTATTTATGTCATTAAGACTAACATTGTATTTGTCATTAAGACTAACATTGTATTTATGTCATTAAGACTAACATTGTATTTATGTCATTAAGACTAAGGCAGCATAATACAGGGTTTCAGCATCTACATGGCAACGTGTGAATCTGTAATTGTCATACTGCAGGATGTGCAATATCAAGTTTACTGCACCACTTCAGAACAAGCATTAAGGCATTCGGAAATTTAAACAAAAACTTTATTAAAAAGGTACAAAAAAAATTAACAGATTGATTCTCCTACAAAATCACCCTAATCTTTCTAAAAAGAATAATTTTTCCCCAAATTAAGCCAATTAGGGCATCTGGTGAAATATTTTCATATTGTAATATATGTCCCAGAAAAACAAAAGAACAAAGTTTTTTCCAATATTGTGCAGCTCTACTGGGTTCGAATCCCGGGCCGGGGATCTTTCTATGCAGTGTTTGCATAGGAATGAATGTATGTGTGAGTGGATGTTCGCCTAGGACTGCCCAAGGTGTACCCCTGCCCCCTGTGCACTGGGATAGAAGCCAGCAGACCCCCGTGACCCCAATTAGGAAATAAGCGAGTAAGAAGATTAATGAATGAATGAATGAATGAATGAATGAATGAATGAATGAATGAATGAATGAATGAATGAATGAATGTGCAGTTCTAATTAAGCATTTAACAGTGGACGATTATTTATACTTGCAAACAAGGTAGGCGTTACCTGACACTTGTAAGCTATTGTAAGCTGAGAATCTGAAGTTTTATACTTAAAAAAAACTCAATGCTTCATATTTTATTTATGAATCAACAGCTTGGTACTTGAATAAATTTGGACCCTGATGAAAAATCTCATACAGTCGATTCTTTTCTTCAGGAGAACACAATGGTTGGAGAAATTACTTGTATCTGATATTTATATGGTAGTTTTTATTATCAAAATCCAGAAGTGTAGAGATTTAACTGACCCCAGTAGCAGCACTCTGAAAACAACTGTGATGCAATATTTTTATAGCGGAAGAAAGGATTCATTCGGACACAATTAAACTGGTATGTGGAAAGTTTTCCTTGCTTTTGTACCCACTATACAGAATAGTACTGTTTAAAGTAACACAGCATCGCAGGAACAGCTTGCAAAACAAACATGACACTTATGATACTTTGAGACAGAGGTCATTATTTTTCTCAATCATTTTGCCTCCTAGGCCTCTGCTCATTATATTACTTCCATTTTTATTTCTCTTCTTGAGTTCAAGTGGATGTTGGAACAAATACATGCTTCTTAAAGCAGTGATTATATTTCAGTCTCACTTTTCCAATTGCTTTTCTACTTCACAAGATCACAGATATAGAGTTGCCTAGAGTGCAAAAGCCGACATTAAAAAATAGCCTCTTTTAAGCCTTCAAAAAAAAAACCATAGGATACTAGGCACCACGCCAAATTTAATAGGCACTATGGGAGTAAAATGCCCTACACTACCACTGTACACGGAGCGGTTAGAGAGGAAGTGTTTTTTCGTCAGCTTTATCATGTTGCCTTACTTATAAATCAAAACGGGGAAGGTAGAATAGAATTTTGTATGTGTAAGCAAATAAGGAGTGAAGAAAAAGAGAGAATAAAGGTAAGAGACAAACAATAAATCTAGGACAAGCACGGACTCCAGGTTGGAGAAAGAAAGGGGAACGTCATACTGCCTCTGAAGAAGTGTATCCCATCCTGTGGCCGTAAACAAAAGATGAGATAAGAGTGTCTCATTCAGGATCAGACTGAGTGAGAGAAAGAAAATACCCCCCCCCCCTTCACCTCATAACTAATCTAGACATGTTTACTTTGGTACCTTAGTATTAAATCATATACAATTTAATTTATAAACAAGTGTCAATGATTGTTTATGTGGCTGTTCAACTACGTGTGGCCAGACATATAAACACTCACTTCTATAGACAATTTTACATTCAATGGACTGTGGAAGGAAACCGGAATACCTGGAATAAACCAAAGTAAGCACGGAAAGTACGCCTTCTATCTGTGATGCAATAGTGCTAACCACTAAGCAAACATGCTGCCCTCGGTTACTTTATAAAAAGGAGTAATGTGAATAAATGTTGTGCGCTGCATCATTCTAGCATTCTGCACAAATGCATAAACACACGCATGTATCTCAGTTTCCTTGTGATCCCACAGACAAATCATTTACTTCAAAAGATAAGAGAGTAAATGATAGACAACTGTAGACATTTCAGTAGCCAGCGCATCTCGATTTGAATATGTTGTAGACACATCTGTTCATTTGGTTGGAACTTATTGACTAATCATAATGGTTCAAAACAGTAATGAGAAGAGGGACCCATTTCCTTAGGCAATGTTCATGACACAAATCCCTCTTTTCAATCTGTAGATCATTTTAATGGCAACACACTGCATTTAATTATTGAACAGATTCTGGCAAAGTCATTCCAACACCACCAGACAAACAAACGAGGCCTCTGGAAAAGTTTCATCAATATTATGCTTCTGACTGATTCTGATGCAAATCCTTAACTTTCTTTTAAGGAGCTCATAATTAAGGATGTACTTAACAGCATTGATGGCCGAGACACTGTAGCCCTCCCACATGAAAAAAACAACAAAAACAAATTCAGGATGACAAAAGATCGGCTTTGTAAAACAGGAGGTTTGTTATTAGCATTTCAATGTGCAGCTTCACCGCTTGCGGGTTCAATTCAGGCTGCAGACGAATGCCTATTTGAAAGAAAGTATCAGAAACATGGCGACGGGGAAGAGGAGCTTGGTGTGAGACCCAATTTGGAGTGACCTTAACTTTACAGAAGAGATTCAAAAACCCTTTGGTAGCCATAGCAAAGTATCATATACATAGAGCAAATGCAATGCTTTCTTTAACAAATTTTACATCTGCTTCAACAAAAGTATTCGCTTAATTTTAAAGCTAATTTCTGGTAGCTTACAGTTTATAAAGCACGCAACCTTTTTAAAATTACTACCTGATAAATATTCGGAATTGTATCAAACGAGGCGCTATGTTTCACACCGTCATGTTAGAAAAGACCTGTTCATTTGTAAGATTGCTCAGCCTGGTAACCTGGTTATTACTCAACAATTACATTATTGAAACCAGCCAAGCTTAGCAGGTACAGTATGATAAATATTCCCTGGTGCTTCCTCTCACATGACTGGCTTTTTGATCATGTTGTAATTGCATAAGAAGTTAAAAATGAAGCCTCATTATCCACATTTTCCTTATAACAAAATGATCTTTGTAGGCATACCATGGTCGTTACTATATTTCTGCATCAACTGAACTTGTTCTATCATCTTATTAACTTAGACACCCATGAAGAGGCAGCAGGTTCAAGCCTATTTCTCACACAGTCACAGAAACAGTCACTAAACTGTATTGGGGTTGGGCGTAAAAAAGATCAGATGGCTTTTCAGGAGAAAACAATGAACGTCAGTTTTCATTTGGGTTTCAGTCCAGTTTATGGATTTTCAATTATAATGTGCACAAAAATGAAAATTATATTCTATTTTTTAAAATTAATTTCTTTATGAGTGGAAAAGGTGGAGCTTAAGCGCATTGTTTATGTATAGCTCGTGACTCTCAATAGCTCTCGTCCTCTGCCTTCGGTTTGGATGACTGATGACTGAACATCCTCACCGGTCCAGCAGTAGTTAAATTACTGCTTTCATTTACATCAACTTATTTATGCGCGTCGCAGTTTGCAAAACTGACTGCAGTAAAAAATAAATACCGGAATGGTATTCCAGTTCCAGGGTAGATATTACATCAGTCTGTCTGTCTGTAGAATGTCTACTAAACACTCCACCGAACCTGACTTATGTGACACCCCCCCTTGTATATACTCTATGTAAATGGGGGTGCAACAAAATAAGCCTGATTTGGGGGAGGTTTCAGTTCCAAAAGGTTGCGAACCACTGCACTAAATCAATCGCTTAGATAACTAACTACAACCACAGGATAGACTTAATGTTGGAAGTCTATTCTCCTGAGAGAATCGTAAAACAAAACCTATTCAAAAATGTTGGTGCGAGTCACAAATAGTAGACTGCAGCTTCAAGAACCACTACGCACAGACGTGTGCGAGACATGGGTTCAAGCCATTCTTGAACAACAGATAGCGTCAGAAGCGTCTTACCTGAGCTAAAGACAAAAAAGGACTGCGAAATGGTGCAACTTTATCCTTTGTAAATCAGGGTCCCAGAGTCTGGAGGAAGAGAGGAGAGGAACAGAAGCCGCGTTCTTGAGGTCCAGCTTTCCATAGTCAGTGATGATTTGGGTCGTGTTTAAAGAAAATATAAAAGTGATTGACCAAAATAAGTACAGTATACAAAGTATCTTAAAATCTCTAAATGTATAAACAAATAACTTAATTTGACTAGTTTTTCAACTTTGCAAACATTTCAAACAAGTTTAAACCATTCAGTTGTATGGAATTAAAGATGAATTGTAGTTCATGTAAACATTAAAGACTAAGCAGCGTGATTTTACGTCTGAATATTTATATTACTGTATCTGCTCTCCAGAAAAAGATAAAGCACTGTTTCTTTCATTTGCATTGTTGTTCAACTGTATTTATAGATGCTTATTATTTGTACAAAAATCAACCCAATAATTATTTAATTGCAGTGATTTTATCAAGCTTGCTGCCTGCATTGCCCTGCCGGACCACCAGAGGAATACTTTTCCCCTGTCCTGTAACCTGTTTTCATTGTTCCTCATGTGTTACTCATTTTCTTTTTTCATTTTCTCAATTCATTGTTGCCTCATTAGGTTGTGTATGTTATACCCCTGTGTTTCAGTCTTTGTCTGAAACACAGAGTTGTGGGTTATGGTTTGTTCCATTATGTTATGGAATGAAATTCATGGTCTTGTTCCTGCTGTTGAACTATACCGCGCTACTAAACATGGGCCTGGTAGGGGGGGTAAATCTGCAGCAAGCTGGAGTCAGTTCACGTCATTTCCGTTAAGTCTGCACCGGCTCATGCAGAGCCTGCAGATACGGAATTGAATTTTGAATCATGTCAAAAATGACCATATTGTCCGAGTGCCGGAACGTTAGGCAGCCAGGTTCTAAGCCTGGCTTGATTATTTACTCTATGCAAAGAAAAAGAGTCAGCTATGACAGTCCTCTTGATTTAGGCTACGGAATATGTATAGAATGCACCAGCCTTTGTCTTGATTTGCACACCGATGTATCGTGCCATGTGTCCTATGTGTCAGGTGTCAGTATTTCTCGACAGGCTAATTTGTGAGAACAGAGGTGTAAACACTGTTTCGGTAGCCAATGCTAGACCTTCTGTGACACCAATAGCGAAGGTTCCTACACTTATTTCAATTAGAACCTGATGACCAAGGACAGCAGTGCACTTTCTAAATTTGTACCTCACCATGGTACTCTGAGAAATCTGGGAAATGTTTTGTTTTATAATGATGAATATTGTACTTTAGAATACAGCTTTTGAGTTAATCCAATAGCATAAAACACACACTTTGCATAACTTCTATACCATGGGGAACCTAACTCTCTCTCATTCACTTTCACTCTCCAGCAGTGACAATGTAGATCAGGTAAATGGTGTTGGTCAATGTTCTTAATAGTACACATTTTGTTCCCATGGTTACCTTAGCCAAACATACTCAGAACCAGATAAATGTCAACATGCTACACTACAGCAAGACCTAACTGACAGAATGTTCATCTTTAAGTCGCATTCGCTTACAGTTCCCAGCAGTAGACCAAATGGAAAAAAAGAACAAAAAGATATTTAACTTGAACCTCAAAAAAATTTAATGCAAGGAATGTCAACTTGACTGTTTAGAAACCAGCAAGATTTGAGAAGAATGACAGAATATCCATCACATTGAATAAAAATCACAGCCTCAGAATTATACAATGCACTTCTTTGAAAAACTTATAAATAATACAACTGCAAAAGTGAAAATAGAGTAAGAGAGAACAAGTAGGATAGGGAGTGGATATTTGCCCTATTTGGAAAAACAGTGATTTAGGTAGCAGGTTCAAGGGAAAATTTTTTCCAGATAAAGACTCGGATGTGTGATTTACGGCGGTTGCGTCTTATAGGCATATGGCGCCCCGGCAGTGGCTGCCCGAGTTTGATTTCCCAGGAGTGCTAGTGCTTATTTCAGAGTTGTGGCCCCCTCATCTCTCACCCTGGCAACATGCTTGTCTCAGGTTAATCCGTTTCTGCTGGAGGTGTCACAATATCAACACTGCCGTATCTTTACTCAACAATAAAAATGGCTGGCAACGCTGTGGCCTGTCCTTCGCTGGAAAATCTGTTTTTTAGTATGGTGCTTCATCTTCCATTGTCCTATTAAAAGGTATAGCTTACAACTGAATAGTTTGGTTTGTTTCCCTTTATCTGTAGCTAATAACATCAAGTTGTTGAGATATTGAACAACATCTGACATAAAAGAATGTCTTACTGAAGTCAATAGATCATATCATTGTACAAGACAATAAAACTAGATATAAACAATAGCCGTTGAAAAGTTGACTCATGGTACAGATCATGTATGCACACACGCACACACGCGCGCACGCACGCACGCACGCACGCACGCACGCACACACACACACCTATATCATCTTTATTTGAAGCTAAACTTGGGGTTACGAACCAGCGTCAAATGTCCAACCATGACATCCACCCAGAATCCTGCATCTCACTCAACAGCTAGCCAAACAGCAATTTAATTATTTAAAAAAACTTATACTTAATAAAACCAGTTTATTGCAGTATATTTTATTATTTGTTTCTAATACCATTTTCATTGTTTATTACTATATTCTTTCGATTTAAATAAATTGGTAAAAATTGTTAATGTTTTTATGAGGACACAGAATGGATTAATGGCATTTTAATTCATTTCATTGGGGAAAGGTGATTTAAAATAAAAGTTTACAAACATATAAGTATTTCTAAGTTGAATATTTATAGCTGCCGCATTTAGGGCTGATTTTCTTTTGCCAGCTTTTGGATACTTGCCAGTGTGTGTGTCAATGTGTCAGAGAAACATTTATAATATCTGCCTGCTTCACAAGCTTTCTCCTTTGCCAGGTTTCTGTAGTGTTGTCAAAAGCAATGAGAAGCATACAGAGATGCTTTCATTCAAACACTCACAAATAGGATTAAACATTTTTATTCAGCCAATAATGTTTTGATAGTAAAACCTGAAAAGGTCATGATGTGAGAGCACATTGTACAAAAAGTAAAATACTGACCAATCAGGGCTCTCAGATTTTCATGAGTTTGGTAAACAGCAATGATTATTATCCTCAATCTTAACATAATAAACAGCAGCAAAAAGCCAAAAATACACTCTGTTCCTCATACTGAATAAGTTTAAAGGCTGCAGCATGAGGCATGTTTATGTCCCTGTTTAGAGCCTTATTATGATGTAGATGGGAAAAGATTCTGTAATATCTAAATACTGATTTTAAAGATCTGACAAAAATTATAAAAATATCAATGAGGGTACCTTCATTTAATTTTTTTACTCTGTAACAGAGGTCATATCACATAAATCTATTCTTGGCGAAAAACTGACTCACATCTGTAAATTAACTCAGGCCAGGCAACACGTATAAGCTGTGCAGGGAGTCACGACTTTAAAAGCAGGAATAGTTTTGAATAATTATGCTTGAGCTCTCATGACAAGATTCATGGAAATTTTATACCAAGTAGCCACCAGCAAAGCAGATTTTTCATATTTGTTGTCGCTACTATAATATTCATTTAGACCTAAATTAGAGAAATCAATAAAGACAAATGTATATTGAACTGTTAAAAGGGTGGCAATACCTAAACCTATGATTTCCATGCCAAGAACCTAAACAAATGGTTTCATTACTTAAAGTTTCAACCCACTACTGTCTCTGCCACCGTTAAATCCTTATCCAGTGAGATCCTGATTGGTAGCTTCAATCCATGCACTATTCATCACTAGTGTGCGCTGGACAATTTTTCAAAGGCAACTGAGCAACAATCGAGAAGCCCAACAGACAAGACGAATGAGTCATGTTCGACTGCTCAGGCCGCAATAGTCCATTCTGCTTAGCTAGCCACCACAACTGCCATAGGGGCTGCATTATCCTGAGGATATCGACAAAGAAGGCCTTTTAATTCACACTCAAAGGAGCAACTTATTTGAAGGGTGGAATTAGAGGTAATATTATAAAGAAGTGTTAACTCATTGGTTAACATGTTAAGAATGTTCCCATGACCATAAAGATGCCTTTCCTGGGTCCCTGATCACGGCCTTTAATTCTCAACTATAAAAAGAGGGAATAAATGATTTTTCAATAGGCTGCAATAGGCAGGGTTGACTGTGGTAAGCTGCAACATTTATGCTTATTATACTTATAATGTTTTTATAAAATATATCTTTAAATTATGTATAAAAATTGTCTAGAAGGGAAGACACTATAATTAAAACCCAAATGCAGCTGTGCAATGCCGCATGCCAAACGGCAATCGCATCAGCAGTCAATCCGCAGCAGGTGTCAAATTTGATCTATCATGAGAAACGTTTATTATGGCGGTCAAAGTTCTGTTTAATATAAGCAAGTTTGTCTTTCATTATGTTGTTGTCCATTTAAGTAATTGGCACCAAATTACCATTTGACATCAGCTCAAAAAAGCAAAAAAAAAATTCCCCCCAAACTAATTAGCCAAATACATCAGCTAAATCTGACCCAAGTTAAACATACAATTTTTCAATAATCATGAAAGGTTCATGTTGCCTGACTAGATTCCAGATATTCCTATTAATTGTCTTTTCTCTGTTCTGTTTTTGAAAAAGAAATATTGCTCTTCTGGCATTTGTGCAACACTAAATATCAAGCAGCTGCAGATGGCAATCAAATGTGATAAATGCAAGACCACTAACAAAACAAATGTGTCTAGTCTAGTGCGATAAGTGACGTATTGCTTCCTTTATTACTATATCGTTATCCTAGACTACAGAGAATTTAAGCAAGCGTTTAAAATCCATAAGGGAAAACCTTTACTTCCCAGTTAATCCATTTGTGTTTCCATTTAAGCAAATTCTCAGAGCTCCTTAATTACTTTGCTGCAAACAACTTTTGCTGACTAATAAAATATGTTCATCTTTGTGTACCGTTTTCCTGGAGCTAAAGACAATGACACTTTTATTAATAAGTTTTTTATTTTTGTCAAGGTACTAATCTTACTTAGCTGTAGGGTGCACAGCTAAAAATACAAATCTGAGCAGGAAATATAGGTTAGAGTCTCCATAGTCAAATATTTCATCTTTTTCAAAGCTCCCGTAAGCCATTTTGAAATGTAAAAACAAAACAAAAGAAAACAGAAGTCCAATCTGCATGATGCCTACATAGGGCTGTGTGTCTCTTCCAGGCTTGATGGGAAGACAGATGGGTCAGGTAAGATACCTGCAGAGAGCCCATTTCTCTTGCATGGCGGGAGATAAACGCAAAACATAAAGGAGGACCTTTTATTAACGTAAAAGTATGTGCTTGTCTATAGACATTAGGCGTATAGAACCAAACACATATCCTTAGCACAACTGAAGTGTGGTTGAAATTAGAAAGATGCACTTTCTGAAGCAATGCAGTTCGAATGCAGCTCGAGCCTCCAGCGCAAGTGTGATGAAATGGATGGAGGGCTCCAGTCATAACTGGGCTGTAAAAGAATGCCTTTAAGCTACATTTACAGTACTCCAACTGGTGGCCTCTGGTGCCATAGCTTTATTACTTTGTGAGCGCCAGCTTGAGCTTCACGTTTGGGAGATTCTGCAAATTAAGCAACAACAAAAAAAAATCGTTTTTTTCTAGTTTATGTGATTAGAACAAACGGGCTCCATTTAAAAAAGACAAAGAGACACGAACACTATTAGACTGTCTTATTAGTTATTAATAAACCACAGTTAAGTGGAGACTATCATGGATTTCTTTTATTGTGAAACTGATCAAATTTGCCAATAACTTACCTCTAACTATGAATCACTTTTAATTTAAGACTTATAAATTTGACAGGATAAATTTCTCCCAATAGACATCTGCTATAATAAGAATTAAGAAGCAAAGTGGATCCAAATGAAAATCAATAGTTGCTTAGAGTTTTAGTTAAAAATTTGAAGCAGAAACACTGAAATTCAGGAGATTAATAACATATGAACTAATGAAGTTAATGTTTTTTTATGAAAACTGTAAATAATCTAGGTACATGTAAAATGACATCACTATTCCAAAACCCCAAAAATTAAAAAAAGAACTGCTTTAATCAAACCAAATCAAATTCCTAATAGATTATATTTGCTTACGTTGCAACATCTTTAAACAATCAGGGTTTTTTTTGCACAATGTGTTTCTCTGGCCAATTGAAAAATATTATTTCTATGTGGAGTTTCCTCAGGAAAAGCCAGTGTAACTGTTAAAATGAAACATGTTGGCAAATGTTCGAATGGGAGCACAAAGGTGTATAACCTTGCGATTGTAACCGCTTCCAGGTCATCCAAAAAAAGTGTTGTCTTATGTAACAACAAGCTGAACATGATGAGCTGACAGCCCAAAGGGTCTTGTTATATGACCACCAGCACTCCACTGCTGCTAAATATAAGAAATGTGTTTATTAGCTGTAACACTAATGAAAACAACAGGAAAACAAGACAAAGATCTTCCTCTCGAGATAATATGCTTCAGTAGAGGAAGAAAAAACAAGAACTCAAAGCAAACACAGAAGGTTTGATGCATGTGTATTGCCATGGGTGTGTCATTGGCTTGACATGTACTTGTGTCTTGATCATTTTTGATTTCATAGCTTAGCATGCTAGCATTGTCAGAATTAGAGGAGACTGGCATGTCAGGGTCAGATTTATTGTCTCGAGGAATTAGCATCAATGCATTTAAGGCTGTCTAGATTACAAAATCAGGAGATGTCATATAACAGAACCTTTGTTGAAGCTACAGAGTGCAGCACCTGAAATATGACGCAATAAAAAAGAACGATGGGCGAGTCATTGCTGCTTGCACTACTTAAAGGAAAATGGATTCTTTTCCCTCAAAACACCAAGCTATTTTAAAGCATGGTCAAGGATGGGTTTTGCATAAACTTTAATACTAGCAAACAGACTTTAAGCTGGTTTGGTGTGATTATTTTTTTTTTTTAACAGTCGTCCCCAGACATTTGCAGGGTTTACATTCCAAGAGCACAAGCGAATTGAGAACACTCCGGAATACTAGCTGTATTCATTTTAGAATTTAAACCATAAATATGGCTCCAAATATTCAAAACAATTACATAATTACATTTATTAGAAAAAATGGAAAGGTAAATCTGTATACTAAACAGAACCACGTATACTGCACGGCTATGTCATACATTTGTTGTGTCCGCCAATAAACTGGGCATTCCACCAATAATTAATAGTTCCATTAGTGGTAGATGAGTCAATTTCTTATAAAACCATAAAAGTGATTGAGCATTATTAAACAGAATTGTAGGATAGATGACATTTGTAATCACATAACACTTAACTGTGTATTAGAGTTCAGTAACTACGTTATTAATTCAGACGTACTACATCGATCATTTCGTTATTAACACATGACATCTCATTGGATAGTAAAGTACAGTCGATCATCCAGTTCAACTTTCTTTGTACACTTTTTCCAATCAAGCTGATCCATTAACGCTGGATTTTTAGTGTGTTTAAATACTACCAAGTGGTTGATTAAACCAGTGCAGGACTGCATTGCATAGGAGGAAATGTTCACGCTTTATCAGAAGCGTAACCTGATATTAAATTAACACTGCAGTAAGAAAGATACTACGATTATGGAAAGTGTTACATTCTTTCCGCAGGTATAGCTCGGTATAAATCTGATTCAGCAGAAACCATTTCAATTCAGCATAGTTATGTCAACCAGCGTCTCTGACTGATGAAGAAGATGAGGACGCAACACTTCCAGCACTGAACGATATCAAGAAATACTGCAACATTCAAATGATGTGCAAATGAGATTATAACATTTTAATAGAGAACAGAATAACGGAATCCAGAGAGGAAACCTGCATCTCCTTCTTATGTGGTTTTGCAATACTGAAACCTGATCTGAACCATTAACTTTCAAGGAGCTTTAACACATGTGCGGACTGCTGGAGTATTAAAGTGTACGAGTGCAGTATTCACTCAGTCTAAAGGTTTCGAATGAAACACGTCATTTGCATGTAATTCCTATATTATATACAGACATTTCCAAATTCAGCTTGTTTAAACTCATCTGTATTCGGAGGTCTGAGAATAAAAAGAAAGGGAACATCAAAAATATAAACTGCACAATCACACACAGGATTGGATACAAGCTTTTCTGACACTTGGTATTAAATTGAATTATTTGACGATGAGCCATTGTACACACTCATGATCCCACCTTGTGGAGAGCTGATGTACCTGACATATCACCCTTAATTACTGCACATCAACTCATCACAGGAAAGCACACACTAGTTTCGGTGAAATCTGTGCGAATGGATGAGCAGGAGGAGACTTCATGTCTCACACGGCCATGACACTGACCTCTCCAAGGCAATTACAGCTCGAGATGTTTGTGTGTGTGTGTGTGTGTGTGTGTGTGTGTGTATAGAATCTTCAAACAGGATTTAAGAAAAGCATTGTACTAAAGTGAAATAACAATTATTTAATATTTATGTAAATTTGCTGTTATCCGGGTAAACACATTGTTAAATACTAATAGGAATTCATTTCACTTACCGTCGATGGAATTTATTATGATGATATTTATCTTCTTAAAATTGCAGTTATGTATTATAAGCTATATAATAGACATATGATACTGTATAGTTATATTATCTACAGATATATGATAGATATACAGAAATATGACGTTGTATGATAATGTATAAATGTGACATTGTGTGTAATAATATATTACAATGTATGATGCATCGTAGATCATTTACCTTAAATACATACTTATCATCATCATGAGCTAAAATAAATGACAATGAGTATTTATAACTAATTTATTATAATGTTAAGATACAGGTTGTAGTTAACTGATTCATTAGAAAAATGAGTCACATGATCATGAGAAGGTATATAATGATGTAAAGGTATATAATAATCATACATCATATATGATGAAGGATATGATATTTAGGTATATGATATGTAGGCTATATAATGATCATGTGAAGGTTTATAATGATCATGTGATGGTATATAATGATCATGTGAAGGTATATAATGATCATGTGATGGTATATAATATTCATGTGAAGGTTTATAATAATCATGTGAAGGTATATAATGATAATGTGAAGGTATATAATGATCATGTGAAGGTATATAATAATCATGTGAAGGTATATAATAATCATGTGAAGGTATATAATGATCATGTGAAGGTTTATAATAATCATGTGAAGGTTTATAATAATC
>JAOTRA010000023.1:3980875-3991865 GCA_026260255.1 Pseudolaguvia tuberculata
ACACACACACACACACACACACACACACACACACACACACACACACACACACACACACACACACACACACATCCAACGAGCAGAACCAATCAGAGTAGCCAGTGTTTGGAAAGAAGAGACTATGTATTAGTGTCAAGAGAAATATACATCAATCGATTCTTTTGTATTTCTTCAGGAAATCACTGAACGAGAGAAGAGAGGGAATGAAATACAGAGAGAGAGATTACACTACTTCTCTTAGTGTTGGTTGATATAGAAAGAGATTAAAGAAAGATTAGATTGCACACAGAATTCGTAGTGTGGTTTGTTTGTTGGGGGGGGGGGGGGGGTTTCACCTTGATCCTCTTACCCAACCTCATGGATTCTGCCTGATGACGCCTTCTGCCCTGTTAATAAATAGCAAATCCTGAATTGGAAATGTGAGTTAATGGGTTGAACACCGCTTCAAGTTTACCACATATGTGTGTCCTCATACTTTAGCTGAAACCAAAATATTAAACAAACACCAAAACAATTGCACCTTAAATCATTGGTTGTTAAATTAAGTTATATAGAAAAGCATCAATTCAGAATATTCGCAATATTCATTTTTCTGTGGTTTTATTTCTATGTTCATTCATTCATTCATTCATTCATTCATTCATCTTCCCTGACACTTATTCCCCAATTCAGGGTCACGGGGGTCTGCTGGTGCCTATCCCAGCGAACATAGATAGGTGAGAGGCAGGGGTACATCCTGGACGGGTTGCCAGTCCATTGCAAGGCAACACATAGACAAACAACCATTCACACACACATTCACATTCATGACCCAACAATCGAACCTGAGACCTTCTTGTTGTGAGGCGACTGTGCTATCCACTATGTCACCGCGCCACCCTGTTTGTATTCCTTAAAATGAATAGAACATAAACCAAAATTTGGTTTTCTCTTTCATGCTTTCAAAACAATGAAGTCTTGCTAAATCGCTAGCCTGACATCCCGAGGCTCTTCCAGTTGAAAATTAATATTGGGGTACAATGAGGGGGAAATAATTATTTGATCCCCTTTGTGGGACAAAATCGCTCCGGAGATTTGTACAAACCTGGTGGCCAATAAAAAAAATTAAAAAAAACTCTCGGACTTCTGTGATGGCCAACAAGGGTCCTGTCACAAGGTACATGTTTTACGAATAGGACGAATATTTATTTTATGTATTAAAATGCAAAATAATATATTATTAATATTAGGAAGACAATACAAGGGTTAAAAGAAGACCAGAGGATGTACTGAATAGAAGAAAATAAACAGACAGAAAGACGTTTCCAATATAAAAGTCCTTATAATAATGTGATACCATCACCATTAAGGAAATGATCCCAGCACCCACCCACTAGAGATGGAAACCTTGGTGTGTTTTATGCAAGTGAAAGCATCTGATACAGGCAGGACCAAAAGCAGAAAAAAAAAAAAAAAAAAAAAAGGGATGGAGGCGATAAAGATGGCTAGAAGCGGACGCGATGTCTACTCTGGTTTTCACGTTTACCATCTTTTCCTCTAAATCTTTCTGAAGCTTCTCTGCCTTAGATTTTTCCAAACGCAGATTCCGCTCGAGCTGCCGAATACGGGCATGCTCCAGTTTGGTCTGAGTCTATGGAGAAAGAGAGAGAGAGAGAGAGAGAGAGAGAAGGAAGGTAGAAAAGAAAGAGAAAATAGAAAGGAGAAACATGCCAAAAACAAGGCACGAGGTGCGAGAAAGTACAAAGGCACAAAGTACGATAAGAGGCTGAAAAAGGAAAGCAGGTGGATACAAAGAACAGTTGCGCAAGTAGTCACACCCTTAAATAAATCTTGTTACGATATTACGAACTTTTTCTTAAACGTAAAGACACCCAACAACACGTCCCCCCCCCCCTTTTTTTTTTTAAATGGCGTTTTATGTTAGTTGACTTAGTATGCCGTTAGTATAGTGTACCGTCCGTATGGTTCATACACCATCTTTTTTTTTTTTTAGTCTAATGTTGCTCTAATTTACCTCAAGATCTCCTTTGGTGATTGACTCCTCCTCCACCCTGAACTGAAGGTCCTCCACTTTTCTGTTGTAGCACAGAATAACCACTAGGAGTCAGCAAAGCATCTCATTTGCGTCAAAAGAAAGATAGCCAACAATGCGAAGGTGATCGGGGTGTGGTACCTTTTCTCTTCCTCCAGCTGATTTGCTAGTTCCATTTTGTCTCTCTGTGCAGTGGCTAATAAGGTTCGTACCTGCTGCAAGCTGTTCTCGGTCTCCGTTATGTACTAGAGTAGACGCAGGAAAGGATACGCGTTATAATAAATCGAACCAATTATTTATGGGTTGCCTGTCTTTTTAAAACGAACCTGCAGGTGTTGGGATTTGACTGTGTTTAGCTCTTTCTCCACTTCGCAGATGTGACTGGTGGCTTTGGCTACCTCGGCTCGTTCCAAGTCACGTTCAGCCAGGAGCTGCTCGATGTGCTGCTGCTTTTCCTTCAGCGCCTCTTGTAGGGCAGTGGTGCCCGAGATTTTGCGTGCATAACGTGACGACGTCTCTGTTAACTGTGCAACAGAGGAAAACTTGTCACATGATGGTATAATATGGCATAAAAGATGATGATTGAGATGTTTAGTCATTTAAGTATGAGTTCTAATAATTGGTTGGGTAATTTTTTCTTTGCCCCCCCCCCCCCTCCCTTTCTGTACCAGGCCAGTGCGACTGGGTCTGCCGCCAACGCTGGAAGCTACAGAGCTGACCGAGCTGATGGATGAGCTGCTGGGGCTGTGAGCCAGTGATGATACGCCCATGGCCACACGTTTGCTCTTCTTGGCCTTGGCCGGACTTGTGGAAGGAAAGCCTATGCGGATCACCTTGTGAATGGGGGCAAACAGGCCGAATTTGGGCGGGCACTGAAAGTACCTGAACACAGTATGAAGTATGAAAAGGTCAAAGGCAAAGAGGAACTCGAAATTATTTATCTATCTTCTTTACAGAGGAAGGTTGAATCATGGAGGAGGTTTATGGATATCATTAATTGTAATAAAATAAATACATTAAATAAGGTAATGTTTAATTCCAGTTTCTGTCTAAGACTTGTTTAAGTTTTGACAGAGGATGCCTATAAGGGCAGAACATGATTCCCTCAGCTGACCTGGTCCCGGCCACGGCACCGTCATTCTTCCCTAGTGGCTCGTCCAGTTCCACGCCGCACCACTCGCCTTTTGCAAAGTCTGTCTCACCTACATAGCGCACCACGCCAGTCTTTGTGCCACCAACCTATACGGAGTAAAGATAAAGATCATTCATTCATTCATTCATTCATTCATTCATTCATTCATCTAGTTGACTGCTTACTCCCTAATTCATGGACACGGAGGTCAAGGAGGACAAACAACCATTCACACACACGTTCAGCATGTTTTTGGACTGTGGGAGGAAACCGGAGTACCCAGAGGAAACCCACGCAAGAACACTCTTCACAGAAAGATCCCCGGTCCGGAAATCGAACCAGAGACCTTCTTATTGTGAGACGACTCTGCTAACCACTATGCTACCTTGCAGTATTAGCAAAGGAGGCAATTTAAAAATAATAAAAATGCAGACATTATTTTTTAATTCTTAGAATCTATATATTTGTTTTGAAAACTATTCCTAAACTAAATATGCATAACATACAATTTAATTTATTTAATTGCAAATTAAAGCGGCGCGGTGGCGTAGTGGTAGCGCGGTTCGGCTCGCGCTTGCATGGGTTTCCTCTGGGCATTCTAGTTTCCTTTCACAGTCCAAAAAAAAACCATGCACACTAGGTTGATTGGTGATTCTAAATTGCCCATAGAAATGAATGTGTCTGTGTTTGTCTATGTGTGCCTACGATGGACTGGCGACCCGTCTCAGACCCCTGTGACCCTGAATTAAGGAATAAACGGGTAAGAAGATGAATGAACGAATGAATGAATTTATTGTGTCACATGCAGGATTATACAGAGTACAACATATAGTGAAATGTTTTCTTCGCATGTCCCATCTTAGTAAGTTGGGGTTCAGAGCACAGGGTCAGCTATTGTACAGCGCCCCCTGGAGCAGGGTTAAGGGTCTTGCTCAAAGACCTGTACAAATGTAGGATATATGATGTCTCAAAATCAGATTCTGTATGGGGGCAGTGATGCGTACGAAGAGTAATTATTCATTCACTCATTTTCTTACCCGCTTATTTCCTATTTCGGGGTCACTGGGGTTTACTGGTGTCTATCCCAGCTCACATAGGGCGAGAGGCAGAGGTACACCCTGGACGGGTCGCCAGTCCATTGCAAGGCCACACATAGACAAACAACCATACACACATTCACTCTTATGGACAATTTAAAATCGACCTAATCTGCATGTTTTAGGACTGTAGAAGGAAACCGGCGTACTCTGAGGAAACCCACTCAAGCACGGGGAGAAAATGCAAACTCACACATAAAGATTTCCGATGCGGGAATCGAACCCGGGACCTACTTATTGTGAGGCACTATGCTACCGCGCCGCTCCAAGAGTAAGTAGTCCATCCTAAAAGAACTCAAGCATGCATCCGTCAGAGACCTACTTCAGCATTAGCTGTGATTTGCCCTACTTGGATCCATTGAATGGGAGTAAAAATGTGTCACACATGAGAAGTGTCTCAACCATGCTCTCCGCCTCCTTCTTTCACTTTTACACACATACACACTCGCACACACACACACACACACACACACACACACACACACACACACACACACACACACACACACACACACACACACTCAAAGACAGCAGCTCTGGTTCCATACAGATCACATGAAACACTTTCCTGCTAAATTATGCATTAGATCAAACCCGGGAATACCGGCTGGAAAGTGTGGAATAAAGAAGAGTTGGTGCCTATCCCAGTGCATATAGGGCAAGAGGTAGGGGTACACCCTGGACAGGTCGCCAGTCCATCATATGTCACACAGAGACACCCTGGACGGGTCAGCAATATATAGTCATCAAATGTGTAAAATTATAACAGGATATACTTTAATGCACAGATTTTTACAGGCAGTGCAAAGTAATGGAAAGTGTGATAAAGAAATGAAGAAAAGAGTGCAGGCAGGGTGGAGCGGGTGGAGAAGAGTGGCAAGAGTGATTTGTGATTGACAAGTTTCGGCAAGAGTGAAAGGGAAAGTTTACAGGAGTGTAGTGAGACCTGCAATGTTGTACGGTGTTGTAGACGGTGGTGTTGTCAAAAAGTCAGGAGTCAGGTCGGAGCTGGAGGAAAGACAGGAGGCGGAGCTGGAGGAAAGACAGGAGCTGGAGGAAAGAAAGGAGGCGGAGCTGGAGAAAAGACAGGAGGCGGAGCTGGAGGAAAGACAGGAGCTGGAGGAAAGACAGGAGGCGGAGCTGGAGGAAAGACAGGAGCTGGAGGAAAGACAGGAGGCGGAGCTGGAGAAAAGACAGGAGGCGGAGCTGGAGGAAAGACAGGAGCTGGAGGAAAGACAGGAGGTGAAGCTGGGGGGAAAGACAGGAGGCGGAGCTGGAGGAAAAACAGGAGTAGGAGCTGGAGGTGGCAGAGCTGAAGATGTTGAGATTTTCATTGGGAGGGACGAGGATGGACAGGATTAGAAATGAGTTTACTAGAGGCATGTTTTGGAGACGAGGTGAGGGAGGACAGGTTGAAATGTTTTGAACATGTGCAGAGGAGGGACATGCAGTATATTGGTAGAATGTTGAGGATGGAAGTGGCGGGCAGCAGGAAAAGAGGAAGACCAAGGAGGAGGTTTATGGATGTAGTGAGGGAAGACATACAGGTAGTTGGGGTGAAAGAGGCAGATGTAAAGGACTAGGTAGCGTTGAGAAGAGCGATCCAATGTGGCGAAAGGAGAAGAAGAACAACCTCTGCCTTTCTAGAAAGGTTTTCCTCTAGTTAGAATTCTATTGGTTGGTCATGGGAATGCAATCACATAGTCCATGGTCTTGGCTTTGGTACTGATTCCAAGGGGTTGAGGTCAGAGTTCTCTGCAGGATTTCTTCCCGTCAAACCTTGGCTAAGCATGTCTTCATGGAAATGGCTTTTTGCACAGCTGGAACAGAATTGGAACGTATATTTCATAGGAAAGGTGTCAATGTGTGTAAGAGGGATTGGTCATCTATGTGTGGCCCTGCAATGGACTGGCAACCTGTCCAGGGTGTACCCCTGCCTCTTGGTTTTTGATAGAAAGCCAAAACAGAATGAAGCCGCCAATTTTCATGGACATAGATAATTACAGGTTATCATAGCTTATATTTTCTTTAAAGTTAAGGGTTAGGGTTAGGGTTCTAGTTATGTTAGACTTTCCTGGCCAGTTTACCTTAGTTCACCTTACTAATAAAAAAAGGAAAGAACGTAAAACACTCTGCCTGACAGTTCAAGCTGCCTAATGGATAAGATCTGCTGATCACTACTGGGGGTTTCTTGCTGGTAATCCCATTTGATTAACTCTATTGACTGCTTAGAAAGCTTTTAGACAGGGCTGTGCTAAATGGAAGGAATCTGACCCGAAGCCAATCAAGAGAAGATGGAAAACTCCTATACGGAGATTGAGTACATCAATAACAGGGCTTCGGATGAATTGCAACCATAACATAGATGGATGAGTGGACGGGTAAACAGACAGACAGATATATGAATAAATGAAGTTGCTTCAAATTGAAGAAAAGAAAACCAACAACTCACCAGCACCCGGTCTCCTACTCGCAAATCCTTCTCACCACCTTTCTTTACCGAGCCGCTGTCGGACATATTGGATCCGGACTCATTGCCCGTCTTCGTCGCATTATTAAGTATTCCTTCTCTTAGGGGCACCACGACACGCTGGGCTCCGGGGCCTGTCCCACAGTTTGGTCCAGCGAGTGGGTCGGCATCACCGCCTTCAGCTGCCGGCTGGCGTGTCAGCTTGGAGGGCCGTGTGAAGATACCCTGGAGAGGCAGGCACTCGAAGTAACGGACACCACCAACTGAGCCGTCGTTTTTGCCCACGGTTTCATCAAGAACGACTCCGGCCCACTGACCCGGGGCGAACTGGGTCTCACCGAGATAAGCCACACGGCCTGGCTTCACGCCGTTCACCCATACGCGCTCACCCAAAGCAAAGTCGCTTGGCACCTCGTCCCCCACCTCTGAGGCTTTGGAGCTAGACTTGTCTGATGCGCTGCTACTCTGGGCTGGCAGGGGTTGTTTGTGAGGAGCATCTGAAAAGAGAACAACCAATCAATGTTCAGAGAATCAATATGTACGTTTATGACATTCCCGAGTTGTGCAAGCTACTGGGAAAAAGGATTGAGACACGGTATCCATTATAATATCTTAAATGAAGCGTCACTACTGATGCTACCGCGCCAAGTAGCTAACCTACAGCCAAATTCATTTTTATAATCAATCCTTCAGGCTCCAGTACCATTATAAATTTTGTCGTTTTGGTCATATTAGAAATAAAATAAATAAAAACTGCAATATTTTTTCATTGGTTAACACGCAAGTATAAGTAGTAATTAAAAAAAATTCAACATTTGTGTGTAGAGATTTTCATTTTTTTATTTAACCGCTTGTTCTATAATTCGGGGTCATGGGCGTCTGCTGGAGCCTATCCCATCACACATAGTGCAAGAGGCAGGGGTACCATCTGGACAGGTCACCAGTCCATCATAGGACACACAAAGACAAATAGACACAAACTCTTATGGGCAAATTAGATTCACCAATCAACCTAATGTCAATGACTGTTAGAGAAAAAACGGAGTACCCAGAGGAAACCCATACAATCGCAGGGAGAACATGGCAACTCCGCACAGACAGATCCCCAACCTGGGAATTGAACCCGGAAGGGACCTTCTTGATGTGAGGCCACCTTTTAATTTTTTTTATTTTGCCTAATTCTTTTACAGTTGGACTGGAGATACTGACCTTTATGTACATTTACAGTATTTGGCAGACGCCTTCATTTGGATCGACTTACATTATTCCCTGTTATATAACCGAGCAATTGGGGGTTAAGGGTCTTGCTTAGGGGCCCGGCGATGGTTGCTTGGTGTGCTGAGAATGGAGCATTGCATTTTTATAATACTCTTTGAAGATTGTAAATTCGTAACCTCTTCTCCCGGTAACACGCCATATGATTTTGCTGTAATACACAGAATATTAGCCTCAGCCTTTGACACATTCAGCTGTCTCTCTAGCGTGTGGTTTTCTAGAGTGTGGTTGGTGGTGAAAGGAGAGGGTTATCGGGGAAATGGCTGTGCCGATTGCTCCCATATGTTCTGACAAAGGAAGCAAGCATGGAGTCGAGATATAGGCCAAATGAGTGCTAGTGTCGAATAAAGTGTGTTTGATGCTAAATGGTGGGAAACCTTAATGTGGTCTCTAGTCTAAAATAGAGGGCAGGTGGTTGGGGTTGTTAACAGGGTGTGAATCCAAGTTTGTTCATTCCTAGTAGCCTAGTTTAAACCATAATGACTTGAGTCAAATATCGAGTCAAAGGGACCCATTGGACGCGACAGTTTTATAAGATGTTTGAACTGATCAACGATTTATCCAGTATTCGATAAATTCATTCATTCATTCAGCTTCTTGCCCGCTTGTTCCCTAATTCAGGGTCACGCCCAGCCCACATAGGGCAAGAGGCGGGAAGTACACACTGGACGGGACGAGTGGCCAGTCCGTCGCAGGGTAACATATAGACAAACAATTATTCACACACACACATTCACTCCTATGGACCTAATCTGCATGTTTTTGGTCTGTGGGAGGAAACCGGAGTACCTGGAGTACCTGGAGCACAGAAAGATCCCCGGGACGCCACTGCTCTGCCCTGTATTCAATAAATAATTTGTCGTAATCATTAATAAATGAGCCAAATTCAGATGCGGGTTTTAAGGGACCAGACTAAGGATGATCCCATGATTGTTCGCAGAAACTGGCAATTTAGGACAGACTATACCATGTGACCACCAGGGTCCATTTACAGCATTTGGCAGATGCAACTTACATTTCTTTTTTTGTACAACCAAGTAATTAAGTGGAGGTTAAGCTCAAGGGCTCAACCCCTTGAATCGAACCCCGGTCTTTCTGGTATCAGTTCAACACTTTAACCAATAAGCCACCACTACAGAAGGTTTTGCTAAGAAGGTGGATTGATACTTAATATCCTGCTCCAGTGGTGAGTGTAGTTTATTCCATGAATCTTTCATGAACATCCTTTCTCTGTGATTTTTAAATATATTTTTTTATTTTTTATTATTTTTATATTAAGTAGCAGTTCTAAGTAGCATCAACAAATACGATGGACCTCAGTATTACCTTTATACAATACTTGATAGAAAAAAATTACATTAAAAAAAACCCCCTCTAATACTGACACGTACGAAATTATGTATATCAATTATTAAAGCCCCTGTGCTTGTGTGGGTTTCCTCCGGGTAATCCGGTTTCTTCCCACAGTCCAAAAACATGTACAGTAGGTTGATTGGTGATTCTAACTCGCTCATGTGAGTGAATGTGTTTGTCTGAGTGGTAGTTTGTGATGAACACTGTGATAAACTGGCAACCTGTTCAGGGTGCCTGTCCTCTCACCCTATGTGAAACCCCTGTGACCCCGAATTAGGGAAGATGAATGAAACTAAAACATTTAGATTAAAAAAAGATGTTCAAGTTTCACATGTTCCCTGCATTAGTTATTGTAACACTGTGGCATTAGAGCTGTTCATTAGGAGGAGAACTCAGTCCGGAAGTCCTGGGTCGGTTCAATGAAAAGATAAAGGCATCATTTTGTTTGAGCTGCTCGGTTGCCAAGGTAACAAGGAAATCGGCAAAGACAGGCAAGCGTTTAAAGGAAAAGGGAAAGAAGTGCACTTTTGTGTCTGGCCACCGCCCCCTCTTACTGAATTACACCATTCAGCAGGATGAGACCCCACAATGACCACAGCCCCCCCCTCTCTCTCTCAAGCTAACACACACACACACACACACACACACACACACACACACAATTGAACCCATTCTTTGAACAATTGCTTCTCTGGCCACATCAATACATATGTAACATTACTAAATGTAATGATATATAATGTTACACACACACACACACACACACACACACACACACATATATATATGGTGGTTAGCACAGTCGCATCACAACAAGAATTCGCGGGTTTGCATCTTCTCCCGGCGCTTATGTGGGTTTTCTCTGGGTACTCTGGTTTCCACCAAAAACATGTACATTAGCTTGATTGGTGTTTCTAAATTGCCCATAGGAGTGTGTGTGTGTGTGTGTGTGTGTGTGTGTGTGTGTGTGTGGTTTTTCGTCTGTGTGGCAACCTGTCCAGGGTGCCTTGTCTCTCGCCCTATGTGCGCTCGTATAGGCTCCAGCAGACCCCGTAACCCCAAATTAGGTAGTGAGCGGGATACAATGAATGAAATATAATACAGTGTTTATTCATCATAGCAATTCTGTCTAAAGCTTTTACAGTCTTAGAGACACATTAGTTCTGAACATCAAATCAAAGTGTTTATATTGTAATTATACTTATTACACAAGCAAAGAGAGCCAAAATAAACCGCAAACACACTGCTTATTTGCCGCCCTGTTGTCTCATGCTTCGTTCTCTAAACGAGCTGTAATTACAATTGGCTCTTTGACAGCTCGTCCCTGCCTTCACGTCACAGTTTTCTATGTGCAATCATTTCTTTTCTCTAAAATAGAAATTGAGCAGTGCTTTGTTTCCCGGCAGTAATCGTAACTACCACCAAATGCCCTAACCTGCCGTGACAGTCATCATAAAGGGGTATCCTAAAAGCCCATATTAACTATAGAACAGATAAATATATCTTCTTACCCGCTTATTCCCTAATTCGGGGTCACGGGGGGTCTGCTGTTGTCTATCCCAGCACACATAGGGCGAGAGGCGAGGGTACACCCTGGACGGGTCGCCAGTCCATCTCAGGGCAACACATAG
>JAOTRA010000023.1:4038300-4053809 GCA_026260255.1 Pseudolaguvia tuberculata
TGTGTGTGTGTGTGTGTGTGTGTGTGTGTGTGTGTGTGTGTGTGTGTGTGTGTGTGTGTGTGTGTGTGTGTAATTAAGGTGTGTGTAATTAAGTGAACTGAATAGGATGTCATATTTCTGTCTCTGGCATGCTTAATGCTGTAGACACAAATAAAATTATAATTAGACATGAAAATAAGTCCGAACTAATACTGTTGTCTGGTACCTGTGAATTTATGAGTGCTCCTTGACAAGGTTACAGACACTGTGGCATCTGTGGCCTCCAGGAGCTCTGTGGGAGGGAGGGAGTCTGTCAATTATACTGACGTGACTAACTAGTTTGTTTTGTGGTAGCTCATTGTATCCGAGGGTAGAGGGCAGGGAAATTGTGACAGTGTTACATCTATAGTGTTGACAGTGTTTCCCCTCTTCTATCAACCGATAGACGTCATGACTGTGTAGGTGGGAATTTAAAAAATGGAGGAAGTGTAGATATGTAAACGGTTTGTAGAGAAATAAACGAGTATATTTCATTTTCATTCATTCATTCATTTATTCATTCATCTTCTTACCCGCTTATCCCTAAATCCGGGGTCATGGGGGTCTGCTGCGCCTATCCCAGCAATTTCATATTTTTTTTAATGAAGTATTGCACTGTTTAATTCCCTTGTTGCTTATTCGGGGTCATGGAGGTCTGCTGGCGCACATAGTGGCAGTGGTGGCTAAATGGTTAAGGTGCTGAGTTGTTGATCACGAGACCACAGAGACCTGGATTCAAGCCCCACCACCGCTAAGGAAGACTTGGGCTCAAGTCCGTCACTGTTGGGCGCTTAACCCTTCCTGCTCCAGCACTCGCTGTACAATAGCTGTACTATATGTTTACTATATGTTGTACTGTGTATAATAGGGCGAAAGGCAGGGGTACACCTTGGATATGTTGCTAATCCATGGCAGGGCTACACATAGACCAAACAACCACACACATTCACCTTCTTTCTGTGAGTCAAACCACTACATCACCGTGCTGCCGCAGTAGAGGAATGTTTTAAGATTGTAGGTCATCTGGAGGAAACCTCGCTCTTTTACAGATATGAACTACTGGTGCATTAGATCACACAACAAAGTGCAAGAATAAAAAAAAAACTCTGGAACTGATTAATGAAAAAAAGGTCAAGTGTCAGGTGTTTAAGAAAGAAGCAGCTCCCCTAGTCATCTCTTGAAGAAAACCAGTAAGTCGGCTATGGTGACATTAATGAAGTTTATTCCACCACTGACGTGGCAGGTCTTAGTCTTTGTCTTAGTTCTGTCTGTTAATAGCGATGTTCTAATGTTTGTACAGAAGTGGGAAAACTGCATTTCTGCATGACTCCCTCGGGGGCATGGAATAATGTGCAGAAATATGTCCATGAATTGATGCCTATTGGTGAAATTTAAAAGCGTCATAAAGACGATGGTAATGGAGGCTTGTGATTGTCTTTATATCCAGAGGACAGATTTATATGTTATGTTCTAATGTCTACTTGCTTGTTTTTAAAAGTTTTCCGGGCCGGGGATCTTTCTGTGCGGAGTTTGCATGTTCTCCCTGCGCTTGCGTGGGTTTTCTCCGGGTGCTCCGGTTTCCTCACACAGTCCAAAAATATGTAGATGAGGTGGATTGTTGATTGTAAATTGGAGTGAATGGTGATTTGTCTATGTGTTGCCCTGAGATGGACTAGTGACCCATCCAGGGTGTAGCCCCGCCTCTCACCCTATGTTTGCTGGGATAGGCACAGCAGTAGTGAATGAATAACATTATATGATGTGTGCAGTGCATGTTATTACATTCTCATTTGTTATAATCAGTCAGTCTGACCATCGGATTCATGTGCGAACCTTTTATTCCAGATTTATTCCCATTTTGCTATTAGATGAAACTCTTCTAGACTTTCACTCCAATGTAAGGCTTGAATGACATCTGCTCATTCAGCTCCAATAGTATTAGTGACATTGTTTTTGTTTCACACTAATAATAACCCAGCATGTGATAATGGAGGTCAGAGGGTTTTGTGCTCAGAGTCATTGTCATGCTGGAACAGTGTTGGAGTCTCTTAGTTCCACTGAAGGAATAATGTAGGGCTACAACATACAAAAACATTCTAGACCAATTGTGAGCTTCCAGATTTGTAGCAACAGTTTGGAGAGGAACCAGATACGGATCTGGTGGTCAGGTGACCTCAAACTTAATATATACAGTGTTCCCTGAGATCACATGGCGCTTCATGCTTTGCGGCTTCAGTGTTTGGCGGTTCAACAGCAGCCACATTGTGAAAAGGAGCGTTGCTTCATGTTGATGCGCGAGAGAGAAGGAAACCTGCATGTCAACCAAAGAGATAAGTTGACTCAGAGTACTGTACATACCACGGGCTTTCATAAAGGCGCCTGATTGGTTTCCGCTGTGACATCGACCAATAAGAGTACGAGTGGATTTATCCCTGTGAGTTGATTGTCTGCGCATCATTGCAGCCTCACCTAGCATCTTCTCTTGTTGTATCTCGTCAGTCTTATCCATGATGTTGACTGTCTCGCATACAGTACTGTATTTTAGTGGCGTGTTTTTTATTAATTAAGCCCTTATAATGCCGCCTAAACGCTGTACCCCTGAAATTCCTACTTTGTGGTTTTTCAGCTTTTTTTTTTAACCGCGAAAAACGAGGGATCACTGTAGTGTATAAACAGTAAAAAGTACCGTGGATGGGTAAATGCTGTGATGACATTCTTGTCCTTGTCCTTTTCTCCCTGTAGGAGCCGGATGTGGGTCTAGAGGCTGAAGGAAACCTGCTGGTGTTAAAGGATGTGACACGCAGAGACAGTGGCATGTACCAGTGCCAAACGTTGGGCCTGGACTCTGAAGTAAGAGCGAGCATGCAGCTGACTGTGAACTGTAAGTCTGGGACACAGAAATGAGAATGTAGTATAAGAGATTTTATTTATTTTTTTTATTATTAAAAAAAAACAAAACACGTTTGCAGTACATCAAATTTGGAACAATAAATAATGGCGATTGTTTTGGCAAAGTCATGGAATAATATTACTGAAAATAAAATGTAACGGGTCACAGCAACTTAACTACGGTAATTTACAGCAGTTAAAATAAAGGTCAGTGTTAGTTTGATATATTTTTGTAGATTGTTGTCCATTGTTACTTCCTGTTGATTTTTGTTCAGCATCTCTTATTGATTTGTTAGAATTGTTCATCCATTTCTAAGTGGATGAATGGCTTATTTTCTGTTCCTGTGTAAGGGTTATTTTGTAGTAGATATATATATATTTCTTTGTCCTTCGGCTGCTACTGTTAGGGGGCGCCACAGTGGATCCGCACATTCGACTTGGCGGGGTTTTACACTGGATGCCCTTCCTAATGCAACCCTCCCATTTATCCGGGCTTGGGACCGACACTAAGGCTATTCCCTAATGGCTGGGTATTTATGGCCAATTTTAGACTCACCAATCCGCCTAATGTACATGTTTTTGGATGTGGGAGGAAACCAGAGTACCCGGGGAAAACCCACACAAGCCCGAGGAGAACATGCAAACTCCACACAGAAAGTTCTTGTTGTTAGGCGAGCTTGCTAACCACTACACCACCGTGCCGCATATCTTGTAGGGGGGGGGGGGGGACCACAGCATGCGGGTGTAGAAACATTCATTCATTTATTCATCGTCTAACCCGCTCCTTCCCGAATCCGCAGTCACGGGGACGCCTATCCCAGCACACATAGGGCGAATTGCGGGGGTTACACCCTGGACGGGTTGCCAGTTGTTGTAGAAACACTTTTATAATATATAGCATTGACACGTTTTTTTCTATTGGACTTTTTTTAAACGTTCAATTAGTAGAAACGTGACGTACAATAAACGATACATCTGTCCTGCAACAGGTTTAACATATTATCATTAATAAATAATGAATTGTACTCTAGTTCGTTTCTCTACACTTTTCATTGAGGATGAATAGAGGACTCTAGAGGACCTGAGTCTGTTTTATGTTAACACACACATGTTGAATTTACTCAGAAAGGCAGTCGGTAATAACTCACGTCAAATGAAGTGTCTGTGTTTGTACATGTGTGTGTGTGTGTGTGTGTGTGTGTGTGTGTGTGTAGATCTTGACCCAGCTGTGGTGATTCCCAAAGACTCTGAGGTCATGTTGAAAGGAGAAAGTCTGACAGCCACATGTAACGCTTTGTCCTCTCTAGAGACGGCCACTGTGTGGTTTAAGGTACTTGGTTATATACCTTATGTTATATAGAAATATATATAAATTCCTTTTATAATGTTTCTTCCCACAGTCCCAACACATATACTTTGTTCTATTTGTGGCCCTACGAAAGACTGGTGACCTGTGACCTGGGTGTATTCCTGCCTTTTGCCCTATGTGTGCAGGGATAGGCTCCAGCAGACCCCTGTGACCCCGAATTAGGGAGTAAGCAAGTTATAAAATGAATAAATGTGTGTGTGTGTGTGTGTGTGTGTGTGTGTGTTATCAGAATGGTGTAGAGATAAGACGAGGACATGTCCTGCAGCTGCAGGACGCTGCGTTTGAAACAGCAGGTCCTTACGAATGCGAGGTGACTGTTCCCAGCATTCCGGGCCTGCACACCAGCGGATCGGTGCATATAATAGTGCAGGGTAAGGTGTCATCGTGTGCTTTTTACTAACCTGTCAGAACATCAGCACAGGGATCAGTCAGTAGTCTCTCTATCTCGTTCTGTCGCTGTCTCTTTTTCACTCACACACACACACACACACACACACACACACACAACAATGAAAACACACTGAAAATAAATGTGCTTTTAATAAATACACTTTCTCCTTCATCAGGAGCTCCTGAGGTGAAGGATACGGAGAAGGAGGTGGCCATGATGGAGAGGGTGGGCAAGTGGCTGAACCTAACCTGTGTGGCGAAAGGTTTCCCCCAACCTGTTATTATTTGGAATGTAACTGGTAGCCCTGTAAGAAACCTAACACACACACACACACACACACACACACACATACACACAGCCAAAAAACACAAGTTTGTCATTTATAAGTACAGATATTAACTTTGATCATCTTTGGTGTGTGTTCTCAGAACTCACGTGAGGTGATGAAGACAGAGACAGACAATGTTGTCCAAAGCGTCTTGAGTCTGAAGGTGACCATGGATACCATTGCCATGTGCAGCGCAACAAATGCGATTGGTTCAGACACCAAGAATTACACTATCACAAGCAGTACGCCTTTAATCTTTCTCTGCATTTTTTAACTACTTGTTTGACAATGTACTGAAAAAGGTTCGAATTATTGGATATATTTCTGACAGTATTTTTTTTGTGCATCTCTCTGCAGTTCCTATTGTAACCCCGACGGCAAGGAAAGATGCAGGTAATCACGTCCCACAGCTTCCTTCCGCTGACTGAACTTCCTGAATCCAGCCGATATGATCAGCTGACGATGATGAATAATTCATTGATTTCTTTTTCTTATGGAAGAAGAAACGTAGCAAAAGTTAGATTGCTTCTCCTTACCCCAGCCCCTTGGGGCATATTTAAAATTCTGTATGAAGCAAAAGAAATGGAGGCAGACACTAGTCCATATCCCATGTCCTTGTGTGTTTTTCTACTACGCCAGTGTATAATTAGCATTTTCCAAAGCGAAAGAATGTTTTGAGGAGCCACGCCAGGGTAGCAAAGCGTTTAATTATGGTGCTAAACTATTGCAGTGGCACCATAGTTTCATTGAAAAGATTTACCGTATAAAATTCATTCCCAGACGATTGTTTGTGCTCTAAAAATGCTCTTAATATATTTAGTGTCTGGAAAAAAAGTGGTAGCCTAAAGGCTGTTAAAATGACTGGGGGGGGGGGGGTGTACATAGGCACATAGGCTTTCGTGATGTTGTGCATTAGCAAGTCAAATTATCCAGCGTAGTCTTTCTTAAGGAATGTCTAAGCATTCCGATTTTAAGGTTGTTTAGATGTTGATATCTATATGATATTCCACCATTACTACCACCACTATTACTACCATCACTCACCTTATTACTACTATCGCCATCCCCATTACCATCACTATTGCTACTACTGCCATCACTACCACTATTACTACTACCACCCTCACCACCTCTGCTACTTTCACCATCGCTACTCCCGCCACTATTACTATCACAACTACTTTTACCACCATAACCACCACTATTACTACTACCACCCTCACCACCACTGCTACTTCTACCGTTACCACTACTATTTCTACCACCATCACTACTCCCGCCACTATTACTATCACAACTAAAATTACCTCCATTATCACCACCACTGATACCTCCACCGTCAACACTACTACTTTTGCCACCACCACCAACCCTGCTACTCCGAATATCTCCACTATCACTACTACTACCTCTACCACAACACCGCTATTACTACCACCATTGCCGCTAATACCATTCTAGCACAGAATATATGTAAGCTGCTAAAGAATACAATTATAAGATCCTAACAATGGTTCTGTGTTGAATTATTCAATAGGCAGATCACCAGTCCATCACAGGGTCACACACACACACACTTAGACCACACTCCAAAGGGTCATTTAGAATAAAATGTTTTAGCTTGTGGAAGGAAACCAGAGTACCAGAACATAACATAAACTTCACACAGAAATGCCCCTACCTGGGAATTGAACCTATATTGAACTTGCTCTGAGGCAATAGTTAGTACTAAGCCAGCGTGTTATATGATATTACTTTTTTAGTGCTTATGAAACTATCCATTTGGATAAACGTGTGTATTGACGGTGTTCTTATCTGTTCTTCCAGTTGATAACAGAGGCGTAATGATCGTGATTGTAATCATCAGCCTTCTCCTCCTGGCCATCTTGGGCAGTGTGCTGTACTTCCTGTACAAGAAGGGCAAGTTGCCCTGTGGACATTCTGGCAAACAGGAGATGTAAGTTCTGTATGTTTATTGGGAAAATTCGAGTCGCTTTGTGTATTTTTATTCTTCTGTAAATGTGTTCAGATCCAAAGAGCCAACCAATAAGGATACCATTGTGGTGGAGATGAAAGCAGAGAAAACAGAGAAGACAGTACTACTGAAGAGCGTTAACGGCACCAACAAACCTCCAAGTGACCAGGTAACTAGAAAATCTGACTACCATGAAACTACTTCATTGGTTTTTCGCTCTACAGACATTGTGCTGGCTGGAGTTGAGCTCATGACCTTCCCAATACTGCAATACTTTTAATAGTTTAAACTGGATCTCGGTACACCAGTTGATCCACATGATCTTAAATAATGTCCGTTCTGTTCATGCCAAATTTAATCATGCTATGTGTACCACCAATTTTACAGCAACTTTTGTATATCTGACTCACTTATGGATTTATTTATTTTTTCTCTCTCGCTGAAGTAAAGTTCACTATCCTGCAAAAATGAGTTGTGAAACCAAGGACAGGCGACACCCGCTGAAGTAGACTCCCAGTGACGCCGATGCCAATAACATCTGCAGGAACAGGCGGATTGTGTCTCCCTCCCTCATTTACCAGCTCTGCTCAGAATTCCGCATCGGACACAACAAACTAAAGTAAACTCGTTCAGCCATGACAGTTTCTTATACCTTTTGTTTGGGTTTTTTTTATTTTTGGCCCAAAACATTTTTGGTTTCGTTCCGGAATTCTCAACCAACCGAGAATGTCAGTGTCACATTGTTTCAATGTTTCTCTTTAAAATTAAGTGTATACAGGATTTGTATTATTCATTGAATGTTTATCGAGTTCAAATTGTTCTTATTTGGGTTCTAGAAATCTGGTGCTTATAAAACATTATAAAAATGGGAATTTCATTATAAAAATGGGAATTTCATTATAAAAATGGGAATTTCAGAAATTGAAATAGTTTATAATAATTGAACAATAAGCTTTTGTTAAAAACTGTACAACAACAGCAACAACACCATGACATTTCTCAGGGGGTTTTTATTCCCAGCAAAGATGTACAGTACATTCGGACACACACATACAAGACGAAAACCTTTCAGCCAATCCATGACGCCGATAATCCTGCCACTGACCAATGAAACTATTCGAAACTCTTTTCTCGCTTCAGAGACTACTGTTTTTGTAAATATTGTCTGTAGACGAAACTTTGGCTATGTTTTGACTGCTGAGGGGATTCGCCACTCCCTGTTTTTCTCTGCCTCAAATTTATCAGCCGCAGCGTCTGACTGTTCACATAACATCCTCATTGGTTACACTAAAACTTGTGTGCGTTTATTTTTGCGTCCTTGTTTATGTTTAGGTACGATGACTTTGTTTGCTCTCGTCAAACCAGTGTGTGTGTGTGTGTGTGTGTGTGTGTGTGTGTGTGTGTGTGTGTGTGTGTGTGTGTGTGTGTGCGCCATTGTCACACACCGGTTCCTTCACCTCAAGGCACTGTGTTAAGTCCGGTTATAATGGCCTGAAGTCTGATAGCTGTATTGAACAACTAGTGATAAGTGTGTTGATTAGTTCTCTACTCGAGACTACTGTTTTATTTCAGTATTTATTTTTATTAAACGTTTTTTAAGGCTAATGGACCGGCTGTTATGCTTCACTTCTCCGTGCAACACAAATACCTGAAGGAAAATTCCGACTTGAATAAAAAAAGAGTTTACCTGGCGTAAAGGATGAGGTTCGAAAGAATCTAATACTCGGTTTGATTTTTTACAAAAATTGACGTCGTACCGTTGTTCATGTGATGGATCGAATCCCATGCTTCAGTTTACCCTCACATCCTGTTCCAACTTTAACCTGGAATGAATACACAACCAACAGCTATGAAAGGATGATGTAATTCTTTCAACTTCCTATTAGACTACTAAACACCATGAAGCAACATCTCACGTCTCGTCCAGACAAATCAGATTGTGTATATAAAAGAAACCTTCCTTGTTTGTTTAGTTTAATGTTCTAGTTCTGCTTATGTGTGTAAATTAAGAACATGTGATACGATGCTTTGTGGGTTTTTTTATACTTTTTTTTTTTTTTTTGCATAAAAAAAATGGCAAATAAAGATATGTTGCATTCTAAATCCGTGTGGAAGAGACTCTCAACATCAGTCTTGTGTGGGTTGAGAAACAATTCAAGTGTTTGGGGGTTAAGGGCCTTGCTCAAGGGCCCATGGTGTTTGCTTGGTGCAGCTGGGATTTGAACCCCAGTCTTTCTGGTATCAGTCCAACACATTAATCACCAAGTTACCAGTGTTAACATAGATACTAAAAAACACCACTAGTTTGTGTTATTGCAGTGATCATTCAATCATTCATTCATTCATTCATTCATTTTCGTACCCGCTTATTCCCTAGTTTGGGATCACAGGGGTTAGCACATAGGCCGAGTACACCTTGCACAGGTTGCCAGTCCATCACAGGGCACACATAGACAAACAACGACTGACACATTCACTCCTATGGGCAATTTAGAATCACCAATTAGCCTAATGTACATGGTTTTGGACTGTGGTGAGAGGAAACTGGAGTACCCTGAGGAAACCCTCCACGGGGAGAACATGCAAACTGCACAGAAGGACATTAGTTTGAATTGCCCATAGTAGTGTGTGTGTGTCTGTAGTTGATTGTCTATGTGTTGACACACTCTCACTCCTATGGACAATTAGGAATCACAAAAACCTAAAATACATGTTTTTGGACTTTGGGTGGAAACCGGACAACCCTGAATAAACCCACACAAGCACAGGGAGAACATGAACGGGAATTGAACCCGGGCAGCTGGCTGTGAGGCAACAATTTTAACCACTAAGCCATCGTGCTGCCCTCAATGTGGGTTTATTATCAATGATAAAGATAATAATCCTAATACAGCTATTTACATCAACCGATTCAGAGATGTAGGCTGTAATACCATTGTTGTCCACTAGAGGGAAAGGAAGTGGGAAGTTACTGACTTACATATACTTACATATAAATGATAATATGGCAAACAGTAACACGGTATAAATAGCTTTCTAGTCTAAGTGAAAGTGGCTCTCCAGCGCCATCTATTGATTAGTCTGCTGGAGCCTATCCCAGTGCACATAGGGCAGGGCAAGAGGCAAGGGTACACCCTAAACAGGTCGCCAGTCCATTGCAGGGCCACACAGACAAACAACAACTCACACACATTCACTCCTACGTTCAATTTACATGTACATATTTTTAGACTGTGGGAGGAAACCAGAGTTCCCGGAGAGAACCTTTTTGTGAGGCCACCAAGTTAGTGCTGAATGAATACAGATAAATGAGTGAATAAGATACGGTGTACGGTGAAATGATTTACTAAGAGATTGCTATTCATTCCGGGGGTTTTAATAAATCATGGCAAGCACTCATGACTACCCCACCCTGTCCATATGGGCCACCACCACGGGGGCTGGAAGACAACTCCCACCTAATCTAAAGCTCTGGGTGGAGTGTGAAGTGGAACGGATGTGTTTTCCGATGGATTTTGTTTATAATTGCAATTTAATGATTTTTTTTAAACAATTTAATACATTTCCTTCTGGAAAACAATTCGTAATTCAGATCAAGTGGGGTTGGGGAGGGGTGGGTGGGGGTGGGGTGTTTGGGCATTAATAACCTGTTAGTAATACATTTTTCTTTATGAACATATTCATTCATTCATTCATTCATTCGGTCATTTTCTAACTAGCTTATTCCCTGATTCGGGGTCACAGGGGTCTGCTGGAGCTTATTCCAGCTCACATAGGGTGAGAGGCAGGGGTTACACCCTGGAAAGGTCGCAGTCCATTGCAGGGCCACACATAGACGAACATGGGGAACGGGGAGCTTAGTGGTTAAGGTGTTGGAATGATACCAGAAAGACCCTGATCGAAGCTCTTAGTCTCCCAATTGGTAAGTTGTAGAAAAATCTCTGAAGTTGGTCTGGATGAGAGCATCTGCCAAATGCTGTAAATGTAAACCCTCCCCCACCACACACACACACACACACACACACACACACACACACACACTCCTATGGGCAATTTAGAATCACCAATCAACCTCATGTACATGTTTTTGGATTGTGGGAGGAAACTAAAGTATTCGGAGGAAGCCCATGAAAGCATGCAGAACCCTTGAACCCTGGACCTTGTAATTATGTATTATTTAATGTATTATTTTTTATTTTTACTTTTTTGATATATAAAATCCAACAAGATGAAATACATTTTATAAAAATACACACTGTTATCATCTCCTTGGACTTTTCTTTATCTCCACAAATGAATTAAACATTGGGAAAGAGTGCCCTCTACAGGCGGTACACACATGCGACAGATAATGACAGCTATTCATCCATTGTCTTCTTCTTCTTCTTCTTCTTCTTCCATTGTCTAGAAACACTTATTCGTAAAAAGGGTTACAGAGATCTGCTGGAGTCACTGGATGAAAGGCAACGGTACAATCTGCTCACCAGTCCATCACAGGGCCACAGGCAAACAAATACTCACACTCACTTTCATTCCTATGGGCAATTTAAAATGACCAATCACCAAATATACATATTTTTGGACTGTGGGAGAAAACCAGAGTACCTATTGGAGAAAACCCACACAAGCATGAAAAAGACCTATACAGGGGATACCAACCTGAGACCACATTGTTAATCATTAGGCCCCCAAATTCATTCATTCATTCATTCATTCATTCATTCATCTTCTTAACCGCTTATTTCCTAATTCGGGGTCACGGGGGTCTGCTGGAGCCTATCCCAGCACACATAGGGCAGGAGGCAGGGGTACAACCTGGACAGTTTGCCAGTCCATCGCAGGGCCACCTTTCCAGTGTCTGCTGGTGCCTATCCCAGTGCACATAGGGCAAGAGGCAGGGGTACCCCTGGACAGTTTGCCAGTCTATCGCCAGTCCATCACAGGGCTACACATAGACAAACATTTTTGACTCACCAATTGACCTAATGTACATGTACATTTGGACTGGCGACCTGTTCAGGAAGTACCCCTGCCTCTCACCCTACGTGCACTAGGATAGACTCCAGCAGAACCTTGTTACCCCGAATTAAGGAAAAAGCATGGGGAGAACATGCAAACTGTGCACAGAAAGATCCTCAGCCCAGGAATTGAACCCAGGACTTTCTTGTTGTGAGGTGACTATGCTAATCATTACTTCACCTTTTTTCCCCTCTTGCTACGTGATATGGCATGAGCGTATGTTGGTAGACCTAAGACATCCTGCTGATTTCCTCGTCTGACCTTCTAGGCCATTTAAGCAGACGTCCGGTGGCTTCATTTTATTTGGCACTTAAGTACTGTGACTCTAATCTCTTAAGAGGCTCAGCATGTATGTGTGCTTTGGAAGAGGATGGAGACTCGAGGAAGGAAATGAGGTTGTTGATTGGTGCTGTCATGGAAAATATTAAGATGGAGTAAAAAGTCCTGTTTGATAACGCAGGCCTTCAAAAGAGAATTGACGAAGACAGGACGTGTCTTTTCGGAGGCAGTTGGTAGAAGGCAATGAATGAAGGTCTAGAGGTGGGATTGGTTTTGTGAAGGTTCAGGTAAACATCTGAGGATTAGGAGCTTTAGAAGTTAATAGAGAAAAACGAGCTGATGCTAGTTTATAAAAGTGTGTGTCTTTTTCTCGTCTCTTTAGTCCAGTCATGCTGCTTTTTCTAGTCGAGATGAGCTACAGCCTGATTGGATGGATAGCTCTGTATGTTTTGCTGTCCTGCGTAAACAGGAAGCGGAATGCGGAATGGAACTGCAGACTCGTGACTCTTCTTCATGGGGTGCTCATCGTTCTGCTTACTGCTTATATCGGATTTATTGATGGACCGTGGCCATTTACACACGCAGGTGAGTCCCTCATCCAGAAAGAGCAGGGTGAATATTTCCTATGGTGCATAGTATGAGCCAAGTGGTAGCTCTTTAGTTAAGGCGTACCAGTCCTTCTGGTATTAGCCACCAAGTTACCCCTTCCCCAATATTTACATTTACAACATTTTGGTAGACGCTCTTATCCAGAATGACTTACATTTGATCTCTTTCTGTACAACTGGGCACTTGGGGGTCAAAGGCCTACAGTTGCTTGGTTGCTTGGTAGAGGTGGGAATCGAACCCAAGTCTTTCTGTTATCAGTTCAACATCTTAACCTCTAAGCCAGTTATCACTGAAGACAATAAATACATTTGTTGAAATTGTTGTTTTGGTTTTTTTTTATTCCATACCTGATCCCACTCCAATAGAAGCTCAAGAAGGTGTTGATGACGGATGCTGTTGGTAGGTGTTGGAGGACCAGAGTTAAGAAACAATAATTTAGCACAAAGGTTAGCAAGCTCGATCCTGGAAGTCCGGTGTCCTGCAGATTTAGCTCTAACTTGCCTCAACGTAAGTTTCTTGGTTAGTTGGTTCAGGTGTATTTGATGAGGGTTGGAGCTAAACTCTGCTGGACATCGAGACCTCCAAGACCGAAATTGCCCTCTCCTGATCCGGCACATAGAATAGATCTCAACAGTTTTTTTTTCTCTCGTCCCCAGGTTCCGGAAACACTCCACTCCAGATCGTAGCTCTGCTCATCAGTCTGGGGTACTTTCTTTTTGACATGGCCTGGTGTGTGTATTTCCATACAGAGGGTCCTGTAATGCTGGCCCATCACACGCTTAGCATTCTGGGTATTATGTTTGCACTGGAAAAGGGAGAATCAGGCATCGAGGCATGTGCAGTGCTTTTTGGCAGTGAAGTCACCAATCCACTGCTGCAGGCCCGCTGGTTCCTCAAGCAGACCTGCCGCTACGACAGCCTGATCGGTGACCTCGTAGATCTTCTCTTCATTACGCTCTTCGTTTGCGTGCGGATTGGGATAGGGGGGTGTATGCTCTATTGTGAGCTGGTAGCTTCAAAACCCCACCTGCTCATGAAGGTGGGAGGAGTGGCCATCTATAGCCTTTCCTTTGTCTTCATGGTGGACATTGCAGGTTTTGCTTTCCGGAAATACAGACGATGGCAGGAACAGCAGAAGCTCTGTAGTGTTAATGGACACACTGAATAGTGAAATGCCGAAAAACAGAAAATATTATATACATCCCTAAATCACAGGGGCAATACAGGGCAATTCATTTGACCCCTTCTATGACTTAATAAATAAAAGTTGTTGACACACAATATAAATTTTGATGTCACAGGACACACTATCTTTATGCAAATTTGCTAAGCTAATAAAATATTTTAAGTTAATTAGCACGGTTAGTATGCGGCGGTGAGGTGGTGTAGTGGTTAGCACAGTCGCCTCGTAACAAGAAGGTCTTGGGTTTGATTCCCAGCTCTTTCTGTGCGCAGTTTGCATGTTCTCTCTGCGCACTCCGGTTTCCTCCCACAGGTTATTTGGTGATTGTAAATTTCCCATAGGAGTGAATCTGAGTGCGAGTGGTTGTTTGTGTCTTTGTGTGGCCCTGTGATGGACAGGAGACCTGTCCAGGGTGTACCCATGACTCTCGCCCTATGGATAGGCTCCAGCAAACCATCATAACCCACGAATTAGGGAATAAGCAGGTTAGAAGATGAATGAATGATTGAAGATGGATGAATGAACACGATAAAAGTAAATATAAACTTTTGCTTGGACTGCTGGCCCTGCGACCCGGTTCCAGATAAGCGGTCAGAAAATGAGATGAGAAAATATTCATGTATTATTTAATTTAAATAATTTAAAGTAAACAAAATTCACTCGAAGGTATTAAAAACGTTTTAATATCCACTAGCTGAATTTGTAGAAACTACCATCAGATAATCGCCTCATTCAAGATGCTCGAATATGCAATTTCTACGGCAACCAGCAGGTGGCGGTAATGAACTAAAAATAGGAACACACGTTAGAAAACACTAGTTAAAATAAATACAATTAAATCTAAAACTATTTTATAAACTTTAATATTGAAAAACAAAGTAAAATTTCTTATATTCTGGGATGGACTGGCGATCTATCCAGGGTGTATCCCCGCCTCTTGCTCTTTGTGAGCTGGGATAGGCACCAGCAGATGACCCCGTGACCCCGAATTAGGGAATAAGCGGGTAAGAAGATGAATGAATGAATAATATATATAATATTAATTAAAAAATTCTAGTGTTTTTAATTATTAACATGAAACAATATAACACTTGTGCCATGTATATATGACGTATATATAAATATATAATACAAGAAAGCCCATTTTGTAATTATGTTCATTCATTCATTCATTCATTCATTCATTCATCTTATATACCCGCTTCTTCTGTAAAGAAAAAAAAAGAAAAAACAAATGAAAAGTTAGTTCATGTGTTTGGCGTAGTGGATAGTCAGTCCACAGTCGCCTCACAACAAGAAGGTTCCGGGTTCGATTCCCGGGCCTGGGATCTTTCTGTGTGGAGTTTGCATGTTCTCCCCGTGCTTGCCATCCGGATACTCCGGTTTCCTCCCACAGTCCAAAAACATGTAGATGAGGTGGATTGGTGATTGTAAATTGTCCATAGGAGT
>JAOTRA010000023.1:4256296-4271296 GCA_026260255.1 Pseudolaguvia tuberculata
AATATACTGCATGTCCCTCCTCTGCACATGTCCAAACCATCTTAACCTTCTACCAATATACTGCATGTCCCTCCTCTACACATGTCCAAACCATCTCAACCTAGTGTCCCACACCTTGTCTCCAAAACACCATCCCTTTAATAGACCCAGTTCTAATCCTGTCCATCCTAGTCTCCCCCAATGAAAATCTCAATCTTCAACCTGCACTATTTCAATCATTAGTTTGGTATAAATTCTTTTAGGATTTTTTCCTAGTGAAGATCAAACGCTTCTTTAGACACAACAAAAAAAAGGACAAAAAGAAAAAATTGTATATTTAACATGAAAGCAAAACTCTTTTCATTCATTCATCTTCTTAACCCCTTAAGGATTCCCTAATTCAGGGTTACAGGGGTATAAATGTGGACAGGTTGCCAGTCCATTGCAGGACTACACACACACACCAACCTAATGTAAGTGTTTTTGGACTGTGGGAAGAAACCAGATTACCTGGAGAAACCCCACACATGCATAAGGAGAACATGGAGCCTCCGCAGAGAAAGACCCATTTGCCCAGGAACCGAACCTGGGACCTTTTTGCTGTGAGGCTAACCACTATGCCAGCCCATAATTATATTAAATCACTTATTGCAAATGTGGATATCATGATGTACATATTTCGATATCTTGTGCAGCCTTAATTACAAATAATAAATATTACTTTTATTTATATATAGAACAATTTAATAAATTCAACTAAATTTAATCACTTATTTATTTGTGTTCACTCGGCTCTGTGTTTGTTCCAACATTATGGTGATGTTTAATTACAATTTCTGATTGGCTGGAAAGTTGAGGAACTGTTTCCTGTTTAGCTCATTCTTTTCTTTAAATCACGGTATTCAAAAATCGGTATCATACATTCAATTCCTCTCCGTATCACGTTGTTTGTCATTTACAGACCTTTCATGCCACCAGAAAAGCCCCTCCAGTTGGCGAACACCATGAGAGGAAGTCCCTCGCGGTTCAGATCCTTAATAGCCTGAGCTGTTTTAAAAGCAGAGTCTGGGAACCAGACCTGTCCGGCCTGCTGAATGATCTACACACACACACACACACACTAAGTTGGTATAAATGTGTGTCAGTGTTTAAGAGTGTAAAGGCAAGTCTCACTTTAGCTTCCGAGTCCAGATTAGCTGGATCTGCTGGGATGGACAGCTCCACTGTTCTCGTCTCCACGGCAACCACGCCGACTGGGATTCCTCCTAATCTGCAACCGCAGCATAAACTCCTGGTAATCATCTTTAGCTATTGGTCAATATGTTTGGTTTGACATCAGATTAAAAAGGTTTAAAAGATTTCACTGTACTTTACAGGTTAAACACAAATCGACAGCTTCTTACACTGTTATGTAAACATTTATTATTATTTTAGACGACAGTGCAGTGGTTAACTCGGTCACCTCACAACATGGTCGTCCCAGGTTCAATTACTGGATCAGGGATCTTTGTGCGCGTTTGCATGTTCTCCCCATGCTTGTGTGAGTTTCCTCCCACAGTCCAAAAACATGTACATTAGGTTGATAGGTGATTGTAAATTGTCCATACGAGTGTGTGTGTGTCTGTGTGGCCCTGCGACGGACTGGTGACCTGTCCAGGGTGTACCCCTGCCTCTCACCCTATGTACGCTGGGTAAGAAGGTAATGAAGACAGTACGGTATTTCTTACCTGGCTCTTCCTACCACCACACTCTGTGCCCATGGCTGCATTATTTCCATAAACGAGCCGCAGTCAAAGAAACCGTTCACCCACGCTCCTTTAGGGTCTGGGGGAGGGGGAGGGGGGGTTATTGGGGGGTTTTACTTGTGTATTTAACATTTTAGCTGCATTCACACACCAGAATAACGTATTTGGACAGACGCTGGTATTATGGTAGTGTTTGTGTGTGCTTACTCTGATTAGCTCGTCCTGCCAACAACCAGCGAGGGTCATATGGTGTTTTGGTGGGTACGAACTCCACCAGCCGATCGATGGGGTCTTTGGCTGTCAAAAGCGGCACAGGACTGGACGTGTTCTGCACATAAAAAAAAAAAGAGGGGATAATATTCATATACAAATCACATACACACACACACACACACACTGCTTTACATATGACCTGATCATCAATTGCATGAGAGAAAAGGGTTGCCAGTTCCAAATATTTTAATCTGTATAGTGACCGCGGATTTGCTCACCTTGGGCATGTAGGACAGCCAGTGCAGTAACGTGTAAACGCCTTCAAAGTCGTCGCACACTGTGGTGTGGGTGACGCCGTTGTTGTGCATAATCTGCACACCTCCCAGCTGGTTGTTTGACGTGTAAACCTCTCGGCCGAGCACCTGTCAGGAGTAAATTAGAAAGCAGAACTTTTCAGAGGATGACCAATCACGTATGAGAAAATCTTATTGAGGAAAAAAAAAAAAAGAAAAAAAAAAAAAACATAAAACGGATCCGGTATGAGCTCATCGCTTTACTGAGCCGGAATTTACTGACAATTAAAGCCGGAGAAAATTAATCCAGACTTATCTACCGGGCAGCGTGAAATTTATTTATACATGAGGGGAACAGTTATGACAGCCTGAATATGGAAAACAGGGTTCGAGCGCATCAATTAAATGTGCAGCGGCTAAAAAAAAAAAATGTGGCAACCGATAATTGGATCGAATTTTTATTCGTTTACAGGAAAACCAGATAAAGACATTTGTTCATTCTTTATTGTTTTTGGGAACTTTGTGCATAGTGGTTAGCACGGCCACCTCACCACAAAAAGTTTGCGCCGGTTTCCTCCCACAGTCCAAAAATATGTACATTAGGTTGATTGGTGAGTCTAAATTGCTCATAGGAGTGAACGTGTGTGTGTGTGTGTGTGTGTGTGTGTGTGTGTTTACGCATGCACACACACGCCCACCTTGTTAAGCGCCCCAGCTCCGGTCAGGATGATGTGAGAGTTCTCCACCTGGATGGTTCTTTGCCCCAGACGCACCAGATAAGCTCCGATCCCGATGGCCCGGCACGTCACCTTAACAACATGACACCATACACATGTTGAATTAAGCCGGTTGTGGAAATTGTCCAACACCCGAACCACCTTACCATAACAATGTCTTTCTTAAATGTCTACCAAACATCCAGACACTAGTCTCGTATAAAATAACGTCCATGTCATTGAGCAAGTGTGTGTAAGTGTGTGTACGGTTTTTATACCAAGTTCATGGTGATGATCTCTTCGTAAGCGAGTGATGATTCTCCAGCGATCATCCCAGAGCCTCTGAGGTTCTCCACACCCAAGCCTTCTTCCTTACCGATGATGTCGGTAATCTTATACCTGCATGTGCAACACACACAGGTACACGAGTTAATGCGCTACAATGTCCAGGTTAATTGAACAGCAGCAAAAATAAAAATCAATCAAACAACCTTGACTCCCCTTCGTCCTCCACATGCTCGCAGTGCACAGAGTTCAGAGCAGAGACCTTCTTATAATCCTGAGGTGTGAGGTACAGGTACTTAAATCCCTGCAAGATAAAACCTTATTTTAATAAATAAAAGTAAACAACACGACACACGTTATACAAAACGTAATCAAACTATTTACAGGCCCAAACTTCCTTCATACATTAATTCAAGTAAACTTAATGTTCAGACTCATTCATTGATCTTTCTACCCTTTTATTCCCTCAATCGGGGTCACAGGGGTTTGCTGGAGCATATCCCAGTACACATAGGGCAAGAGGCAGGGGTAGACTCTGGACAGGTCGCCAGACCATCACAGGGCACGCATAGACAAACCTCCCTCCTTCCCTCCCTCACTCACTCCACCCACCTCACTGGATAAGAGGAAATGGTAAATTAGTCAAGAGGCATGCAAATAATGCCACAAAAGGGCAGTTATTAGTACTGACTAGTACCAGTAGAAAAATATCGGTACTCGTACTCTGGCTTTATCGGTACATCCCCTACCATCACTGGTTAAAAAGCCTAATTTTACATGAATATACTACAACATTTAATTACCTTATACGGGTCAGCCGGGTCCTGCCAGGCCACATGGAACATGTGTCGGATCTCCTCCGCCAGGCCGATGCGAGCTCCACTGTTGGCGGCGATGTAGATGCGCGGGATGCCGCTCTCACGTGCCATCTCAGACGCTTGCTGGAACAGGACGTCCTCCTGCGGTCCAAATGAGCCGATTTTGTGAGTGATGTCGTTGCTGATCACAATGATTTCACGGCCCGCAGGGTACTCAGGGGTCCGGAGGGTCATCCGCCATGCCACCATGCCAATCTATAAATAAAACAGAAAACATATCCTTTAATGCACAGACATTTTCTGGTAAGAATTTCACTGCTGTTAAATACTGACCTCATTTCCACCAGGTAGGCGGTTCATCTGCACCAGTTGACCTTGAGAATCCAGAACCAGCTCAGTGAAGGTGAGGAGCTCGGAGGGCAGGGGGCATTTAGGCAAGTGAGCGTACGTGTCCATGGACTGCCACAGCTTTTTCAATGCCTGAGAGAACAAGAGTGGAAGTATAACTCCAAATAAAAAGATAGATAAATGAAGATAGATAAAATTTCCCCGCATGTTTAAGTGCGAGATTATTTTATATTTTTTATAGCGCGAGATTAAATTTATTTATATTTTACCCAATTACCCATTTTTGGTTATTTCTACTTGGGTTTTTTTCCCCCCCTCCTATTTCCTGTTCATCACCGTTACCGGTGTGGTGGAATGTACCTGTCTGAACATCTCGGGCAGGTCGTAGACGTACGTGGTACCCAGGCTCTGTGCCTGGAAGCGTTTGGACTGCAGAAGGTCTTTGGTAACATACGGTGTGTTGATCAGCATGCCATGAAGAGGCCCCTGCTTGTCCCCATACGCCTGGAACATGATCTGGAATCAATACAAAAATAAATGTTATAGGAGGAAGGGGGAGGTTTACACAGACACCGACACACACTGATGTAATAGCATGACCACAAACACCACAGAGCGTCCGTCTTGATTTTAACACCGATTATTATTAGAAATTGATCTTTTTTTTTTTTAATTCATCAAGATGAAAAATGTTATCAAGAAAAATAAATCAATATTTGTAATCGATAAATAAACTGGGATGTAGTGAAAGGGTATAAAAGCTATTTGAAGTTTGTAGGTGTAAGTGTGTGTGAGAAAGACGTGCGAGCCCCACCTGCCGGTCATTGGGCCCCACCTGTCCCGTGCGAGAGTCCGTGACCTCCTTGTAGAGACTGATGTCCAGGTAGTAGCCGCTCTCGTTGGTCAGGAAGAGGCGGATGGGGATCTGCTTGCCTGTCGGCGTGAGCCGGATATTAATTTTCAGCTCGGCCTGGAGCACACGCAGCTTCCACAGACGGCTGCCGTAACGCATCACCATGGAGCGCACAGACTCCTCGATCTAACACACACACACGCACGCACACACACAGGCGCGCGCAGACACACACACGCACAGTCAGTGTCAGAATAAACACATACTTCTCGAATTGACTAGACATTCTTGAACGGAACCTTTGAGGGGTCCATGATGACCGTGGGGACGAAGTTGAGGAAGATGTGGTTGCAGTCGGTGCGAACTGTAGTGTTGTTAAAGGCTACCTCCAGCTCATCCATGGCCTCCAACAGCAGTCTCTCAGCTTCGTTGTGCAAGTACTCGAAAGAAGCTTCCTGAAAAAAAAATTTAAACCAACATACATGGGGAAAATGTCTGCAAGTTGTAGCTCAGGGGTTAAGTTATATTATTGATCAGACAATGGTGGAAAATGGGACCTGAGCAAGACCCCTACATCTCAAATATAAGTTACTAAGATTCAGCACATCTGCTCCTGTCAAGCATCACTAATTTACAGCATACAGCGAAACATGGGAGGAAAGAGGGGCGGTATGGGGTCAAGAACCATTGCTGTAGATAAACAATAAGAAGAAAAAAATATCACCACCAGTCAACCGCCGCAGGGCCACACATGGATGAAGAACCCCCCCACCCACCCACACAGACAGACACACACACACACACACACACACACCCAATTTAGAAATCAGCAAATCAACCTAATATACATTAGTTTTTGGACTATGGAACGAAACCAGAGAACCCACGCTGCGGGGTATCCACGCTGGTAGAACATGCAAACTCTGCATAGAAAGACCATATCAAACCCGGGACCTTCTTATTGTGAGGTTGTTGGTTTTTTTTTTTTCCATTTCTTATGGTTACCTTGGTGACGAGGTCCGAGTGGCGGATGATGGCGCGCACAAAGAAGCGGTAGTCCGTGACTTCAGTGCCCACCTCCACGCGGGCAGCGCCCAGGTAAAGGTGCATCTTGTGGTTGGCACACGGAATAGCAGTCAGTGCAAAGTTACGCATGCGGTTCAGTTCCAGTTGAAATGCCAATGCCGGCTCCAAGTGTCTGTAGATACGATCCTCTCCGAACTACAAACACACACACACACACACACACGGAAACAAAATTAGACAAAAAAGTGCAGTCCTGGAAAGCAGGAAGTGGTGTGATCTATCTGACCCTGCTGCTCCCATCCACCCCACTTCCCCCACCCCAACTGTGCTAATAGCAGGCTAGATTTAGTAAATGTAGCTAATCACAGCTTGCTAATGGACGTCATCTCTCGAAAATGGGCAAAATAATTAAAAAGTTCATTAAAGTAATGGAGCTTTGGTGGAACCATTTTAGAAAACTATCAGAGTCAGGAGGAGCCATTATCAACCATGATTGAGAGGCTATCAGAGCGAGTGAGAGAGAGTGAGAGAGAGTGAGAGAGTGAGCATTGAAAGACCAAACAAAATGAACAGCTTGAAAAACGAGGAAAAGATCTAAAGATCTTGGGGTTGTTTAACTTTCCTGTCAAACCGCCAAGCATGGAACATGCGCACACGCACGCACACACACACACACACACACACACACCCCTTAAGTAACAATAAATCAGACTGCCATTGATTGGGATAGGCTTCAGCAAACCCTCGTGACCCCAAATTAGGAAATAAGCCAGTAAAGATAATGAATGAATGAATACTACAGTCTATAGCAAAGAAACATTTAACTCACCTTGTCTCTTGCCCGGAAGGTAAAAAATTTCGGGAATTCCCGCTGTGTGAGAAAGAAAACGCAATTAAGACAATGCGAAAAGCGATTAAAATCAACCAATAAAAATCATTCAGTTATCTGTAAATCAGGTCAAGCTGGGATTATTAAGTAAAGAGCAGAATCTGATCTCTTGGATAGAATCACACAGAAATACTCACATGGAACCTCTGGTCCACCTCACAGTTGATCTGTTTTCTGAAATCCTGTTAGTAACGGTGTCGCAAGAGCAAAAGGATGGAGAGAAAAAAAAAAAAGAAACATGCAGTGGAACAGATAGATTTAAGACGGAAATACAGATCGGTGCCTTTCCTTTGCATTGTTTTTTGGATTGTTTTAGTACAGGCATAGATACGGATAAGTGGATCAGGATAGTCAGACAGTTTAAAAAATAAATGGTCACCTTTTGAGCCACAAGAAAGGTGAGCCGCCGGATTCCATGTTCAAACAGTTCGGATTTCTGAAAAGTAAATACTCCAGTCAGTAACTGTTTTCCAAATGACGTCTCATTATATCCCAGTCGGTGACAAAGATGACGTTAAATACATGTATTCGTCATCTTATTCCCTAATTCAGGGTCATGGGGGTCATATGCTGGTGCCTATCCCAAACAAGAGGCAGGGGTACACCCTGGACAGATCGCCAGTCCATCACAAGGCTATACATAGATGAACAACCACTCACACACACACATGTTCACTCCTATGGGCAATTTACAATCGCCAATCAACCTAATGTACATGTTTTTGGACTGTGGGAGGAAACCGGAGTAGCGGGAGGAAAACATGTAAACTCCGCAAAGAAAGATCCCCAGGGTCTTGGAATCAAACTGAATTCATGACTGTATTTATAAAATCGAATAAAAGTCTACTAGAACGCCGTCGGCCATCTTGAAAATAAAGGGTTACTTTTTGTGTGTGAAATTACAATAGTTAAGATTTTCTTTACCTTGGAATGGGTGAACTCCCGGAACATAACCGCCAAACCATCGTCGTCGATGTCACAATCCGTCTTAATGGCGACGTTCAGAATGTGGATGGGTTCGTCCAGTGCGCTCTGCAGACAAACATGGTGGAAAAGATTCAAATAATCATATAAGTAACAGGAGATCTTGTAGAGGAACCCAAGTCAGAGGTACATTTCATGTCTTTGTTCTAATACACTATTTTGTTCATAGCAACAACAGTTAGATTATAGTTTTCTTTATGGAAGGAGTCTTCAGTGTCAGGAACCTTCAACACCAGATGAATACAGATTATACATTTTATGCAAATCTGCCTGAAATATGCTTCAGCCTAACCAACAGGGCTGCTCACCTTGTTGTCTTCCTCTCCATACAGCGCAGGGTTTCCTCCCTCGGGGAAAGAGGGGCTGGTGGGCGGTGAATCCGTGAAACAGCTCAGGACTTCGTTAATATTTCTTTAAAAATAAATAAAAGAACACAAAAATGTCCAAATGTGATTGTTGTACAAAATGTAGCAAACATGCAAAGGAACATTCCAAACCTTGTAAATTCCTGGAAGGAACGGAAGGAAACCATGGCTCCCATGCGCTGGCACGGAGGTGTGAAAGAGGTGTCCAACAGAACGTCACTCACGCTGGCGACGTGTACCATGCCGTAGTGATTCAGGTTGGATGAGAAAGACATTCTGAGAGTGACACACACAGACAACAAATTGTGTCCAAGGTTCGAATTGAGTGAATAGCTTTGCATCCTTAAGAGTTGCTAGAAAATCGACTGAGTTGAAACTAAACTCAAGAAGAAAGACGATCGAGCTCTACGGAAATTTCCTACCGTCACCACATCCTTTTCAAATAACCGAAAGGTTGGGGGGGGGGGGGTAGTCAAAATAGCACCGTTTATAACCCACGATTTGCCAAAAAGACAAACTAATAGCTCATTATTACGATGTCCATACCCTGTTTTGTTAAACCCTTGGGGAGGAGGGGGGGTAAGACACTGAAAAGTCCAGCGCTAAGAACAGTGTTAATTCTTCTACCGTTAACTTTCACACACTGTTAGCATGTTTAGCTCTGGCGATCCAACACCGCTAACACCTATCATTCTACCTGTCCACAGGGCTAATAGATGGCGCTGTGCTAGTCGTAGGTGCGTCACCGCTAGTGGTGACATCACTGGCTCTACGGTTAGTTGCTCTAGAGTTAGTTTTGCTGACCAGTAGTGGTGAAGAGAGTTTCCTGAGAGAACATTGACATATGGTCATACACACACACACACACACACACACACACACACACACAATAGGTTTTAATACATATACTCTAAGTAGCACGGACAAACATCTCTTAAAAAAATATTTTTCAATTAATATGAACACACACACACACACACACCCCCCCCTCCCCTGAGAAAAAAGGGAAAAATTATTTATTTTGTAGAATATTCACTGTTAGCATACGTTTGCCTGAAAGGATTTTGCTTAGCCAAAGCTAATCAGCTGGCTAACAAGCTAAAAGAAGAACATCTCTGACAAGACTAAGCTAACATAATCTAAGCTAAGAAAGGATTACTATAAAGTATTAAACTACTGACAGGCTTTCGGATTCAGAAGCTAATGCTAAAGCTAGCCAGCTATATTAACTGAGGCCTACCGGACAGGATGTGGAAGCAGCTACTGTTACAGCTCGTTAGCTGGCTAATACAAGCTATTATACTGTTAACGATAGCCAGCTTACTTACTCACTTCTTATAAGCCAACAATATATTTATCATTTAAAAAAACAAACAAAAAAAAAAACAGGAGAAAGAATTTGCAATGGAGTTATTAAAATTTTATTTTATTTTTTTAACTTTTCAAAATAGCATGAGAAGGTTTAGTCAGCACAGTAGCATAACCTGACAGGATATCCAAGCAACAGCTAGGCTGCTACTTAACGTAAGCTAACCCTAAGTGTTTTTTAATTGAACAAAAACAGGTAACATGATTAAGATATTTATTATTATTATTCTTAAATTATTTTCTTTTTTTCAATTTTACCAGATATTACATAACCTCATAGGATATCCAAGCAACGGCTAGTCAGCTACATAACATAAGACAACCTGAAAATGTTTTTTCATTAAAAAACAATAGATAAGATGATTAAGATATATATAGTTATTATTAATAATAACTTTACCTAAATGGGTTTTTATTTATATTAAAAAAAAATGTTACATTAAGATTGTGTTGTTGTTTTTTAATTCTACCTAATGTAACGTAACCTGACAGGACATTCTACATTTAATTAATAATATGCATTGCTAATGATAGCTAACAGGCTAACATGCTTCAGAACAGGATTTCAGTTATATTCACAGGCTTTTGGATTATTTACTTTTAAAACTTTTAACTAACTTGTTTTATGGACAGAAATCTACCAGACATGATGCCAAGGAGGATATATTAGTAAAACTAATTTTAATTAGTAAAAAAATTCCCAATTGTTTAGAATATTAACTGTTACAACTGGCTAATCTAAGATTTTCTGACAGGATTTCAGTCAGAAAAACATTTTTAATAATTACTGCTTTATTAATATATATAAAATTAACAAAATTTGACTAAGATCAGTTTCATTTTATTTATTTTACTCAAGAATTTTCAGAATTGAATGTACAAGGCCACAGCTACATATATAATATATGCTAAGCTACATAATATATGCTAAGCTACATAAAATGCTAAGCTAAAAGGATTTTTATTAGTTTTTAAAAAAGGTGACCGGATTTTAAGAGACATTTATTATGATGATTATATTAATTCATTGTTGTTGTTTTTTTTTTCATATTTTAAAATTTACTACCCAAGCTAACATAACCTTAGAAGGCGTCTGAATTTAATTGATAATATTCCCTGCTAAAGCTAGTCAGATGCCAAAATGACCCAGGATTAACAAAGTGTACTAAGGCTAGTTTAACATCCGCTAATCTACACAGATTAACTTTAACATCCTAAACTGTGAGCATATTTTATGCTAAGTTATTAAACAAATGTCATGGTAGGGAATCCAATAGGACAAGATGTCTGGCCGTGTTACTTTTTGAGATTACATCTGCTAGCTATACCGCTAGTCGTGACAGACGTCTAGCCAGAGGGCTTGACAGAAGAAAGAATACATACTGTACCTGCTGAGAGTGGGGATGTTCCCTCTGCAATCAAATAACATTGATTACTGATCGGTTAGTGTCCGGCCATGAGGGACTGGGAGAGGTCTCCAGTGGTACATCTTTTACACCATTGATTTGGTGCAAATCTCCAGATCAACTAAAAACCTAGCAATTATGGGTTAAGAGCCTTGTTTAGGGGCCTAAAGTGGTTGCCTGGTGGTGCCGGGAATCGAACCGCGGTCTTTTGTGTATTAGTCCACTAAGCCACCACTTCCCAATGCTCTTTTTCAAATAGCCAAACAGCACCGCACTGGAGACTCCTTCCTCGTTCCCCTGCAAACTCATGCAACATTCCAAGCATTGAAAAAAAAAAAATATGATTTGAAAGCAGAAAAAAGGTCAAAAGGATATGAAACAAAATCTATTTGACTTATATGCTTATAAAAGCTGGCAGCCTAACAGGCCCCCCCCCCCCCCAACTTCTCTTGCAAATCACTTAGTTGGAGTGAAGCTGTGAACCTGCAACCAGAGGATCATTTCATAATGTCCCGGACATGCACAAATCACGTTGCATCAATTCAGTTAATCAATGAGATGCCGGCACTAAATCAAATCACTGCTATTAAAGCGTATGATTTCGGTAGAAAATTTTATGTAATCAGTGATGCACCACATCCACCCCATAAACCAGAGCTTAACTTATGTTTACGCAAAGCTAGCAATCACTATCTCCAGTCAAATCACCCCTTTTTTCATTTGTATCCTAACCAAAGTGTCAACTGAGCGCTTGGACTGAGGAGGGTGAGGTAATTCGTAATGTTGGGTACCTGTTGGGATGGGACGTCGGCAGCATGAACTGAAACTCCACAATGCACGTGTTGTCCTTTAGTTGCCGATGCTGGACGCTGTTGAGCTCGTAGGCTATGTACGCTCTCCGCACATACACCTAGATAAAAAGGGAAAATGCATACTTTGTTCATTGAAATAAACCCCACACATCAAATGTAATGTCTCTCACGTACCTCTAGAGCTGCCATTCGTACCACCTGGTTACTGTGGTAGAAGAAGTTAGGCAAAACGTCAAAAATGGATGTCTCGGAAAGAATGAGTTTCTGTAAAATAAAAGGTCCAGAAGGGTATAAGTGAAGAGGGAAAATTCCACCAGTGACCAGCAGATGAAACCAGATTACAAATCCACTCATTCCAGTTCTGAGCTATTTTGTGTGTTGTCTAAATTCCAGATGTGCACCTGTAGGTTTTCGATGCAGAACTGATGGCCGTACATGTCGATGGCAGACAGGAAGATCGACTCCACTTGGTTGTGGCGCAGTTCGTATGACGGCAGGTGAGATGCGATCAGCACCTTAAACCCAAAGCCGGGAAACTCTATCATGTTAAATATCATTTACTGTGGATGTTGGAGATAAAGATTTTGTGTCTGTTTGTGCGTGTGTGTGTTTACCTGGCGGGCACGCAGAGCTACTTTAGCATTGGTGGTCTTGCTAAGCTGTGTGAGTTCAGTAAGGATGGCCATCAGCTCATCAGTCAGTGTAGGGTCACGCCCACACAACTGATCCTATATAAAAAAAAAAAAAAAAAAAAAAAAGGAGTTGAGCCAAAAGACTTGTCATGTTCTGTTGCCGTGTGTATGTGAGAACGCAAGTGTGTACTCACGATCAGCATGGTGACCAGAGAGTTCTTTTTAGTGACTTGCGCGTGGGAGAATATGTAGTTAAGCACGTTGGCCATGTCACCTTTGTTCTCTTCACGTAGCGTGAACACACACTTATCATAGTGACCTGAAAACACAACGGTAAGCAAAGGATTGCTTACATGCAAACGATGACAACCCCGTGACCCCGATTTAGGGAATAAGCGGGTAAGAAGATAAATGAATGAATGAACGAACAAAAAAAAAAAAACCCCAAAAAAACGGAAGCCTCACCATGCTGAAATTGAACCTCCACCCGCAGATACTGCCTGAGTAAATCCATCACTACCGCCCTCATGTGGCCACGGATGCCGCTGCGATATCTACAAACGTAACATAGAAACAGTTTCCTGTAAAGTCAATACGAATTATTTATCTCAATAGAAAGCGATAAAAAGTTGTTTTATTAGTTTATGGTTCTAATTTTAAAGTAATAAAAACAGATGTGCATTTTATGAGTGTGTTTTGACCGACTTCTGGACCAGCTGCACAATGCTCTGCGTGTTCATGAAGAAGACTTCACGCTCGGACTTCCTGTTCAGTGTGGCGGCGTGACTGTCTAGGATGTTGGCGATCTAATACAAAAAGTAGAGAAGAAATGGAAGCAAGAAAATAATTTATACTTTTTGATTAAGTATAACTTCTTGTTGTAAACCGACCTCCGGGTACTCCGGTTTCCTCCCACAGTCCACAAACATGTACATTAGGTGATTCTAAATTGCTCATAGGAGTGAATGCAAGTATGTGTGGCTCTGCATTGGACTGGCGACCTGTCCAGGGTGTACCCCCTGCTTCTTGCACTATGCGTGCTGGGATAGCCTGCCGTCTATAAACAATTATTCTAATGAATTAATTATCCTTTCCAGGTCTGCAAAGTAGTTCTTGCTCAGGCGTATGCACAGTGTACATGAGTTAGCCACACTATCTGTCTATCTGTATCGATCTATTGAGACAGACAGACAGATAAACCGATAGATGACATAAAAAAAAATACAATGAAAGAGTGAGTGTGTGTAAAAGTGTGTGTGTGTAGTAGTAGTTACCTGTTGACTTGGGAACTGGCAAAGCACGGAGGTAATGTTGCTTGCATACTGAGCCATCTCCTTCTTGATGGCCTTCTCTACAGCAGGGGGGATTCGACCCGACACACTCGTCATGATGTCCTGCAGCTCCAACAGAGGCAGCGATGGATCACGCAAAGTCTTCATCAGCACCTCCACCCACTCCTTAAGCTGAGCACAAACACACAACACACACACATAGTATTACCTATTAACGTTTATGCATTACAAAAGTGAAACGCAAAGAGTGTGTGTGTGTGTGTGTGTGTGTGTGTGTGTAGTACTTTGGCACTAAAGAATGGCTCTGGCAGACAGTAACCATTCATGATGTGCACCAGATGGTCGAGAGTGTTGTGGAAGACTCTATGAAGCTTTTCCCCTCTTAGAGCAACGGACTGAACACTGGGCAGCGTTCCGGTATGCAGGTCCGCCTACATCACACACACACACACACACACACACACACCAAAATGTATAATGTATATTTTTTTTAATATATTTTTGTGCAGTTAACGACTAATCGTAAGTTTGGCTTATTTCACCTGTTGCACTCTGCTGGGATCATCCAGCTGCAGTTTGGCTATAACGCAGCCCGGCTCCAGAACGGCTCCTGCTCTTTTTACATAGTGAATACATCCTGACTCCACTGCACTTAGAGTCATCACCATCTTCATCACCTACAGCATGCAAACACACACAGATTTTCAAAAGACCATCAAAAAATATTATTAGTAATTTACACACAGATACATACATACAAAACACTACGAGTAATGCAACAGTGCTGCAACGTCCGCATGCAGCCACAATATTTATAACCTGCACATACCTCAATTTCTGCATAACACTGGCCGGCGAACACGTGTCCCCCGTCCTCCACAGTGTACTGGATGAGTTTCCCCGCAGACGGAGAGCGCAGGAGCGACGGGTCATTCTCCTTCTCAAACACACACGTCTTATTACCGATAGTAATACG
>JAOTRA010000023.1:4325456-4339482 GCA_026260255.1 Pseudolaguvia tuberculata
CACACACACACACACACACACACACACACACACACACACACACACACACACACACACACACACACACACACTCCTACGAATGATTTATCCATGTTTTTTGGACTAGGGAGGAAACTGGAGTACCTGGAGAAAACCTACACATACACATGGAGAAGATGAAAACTCCGCCCAGAGAAACAAGTTCTCCGGGAAGGAAACTATCTGTACAGATCTTTCCATGGCAAGAGGAATAAAAGAAAGAAGGCGATAAGAAGAAAGTCAGTGACGCTTGTATTTATTAAATATTAAACTACGAACTTAGACTTATTTCTCCCCCGTGTTGTAATCGCTCGAGTTCAGCTGCAAACTTTCGGAGAACTGAAGTGATCCTTGGAAAACTTTCCGGATGTGAATGGCAGCTTTTCCCAGCTAGCAATAAAATTCCAATCCATTGAATTGTCTTTTTGCTAATTGATTAAAAATGAGCTTATTAATACAGTATATCCAAGTATATTTATGACATAAAGGTCCTGGGTTCGATTCCTAGGCAAGGGGTCTTTCTGTGCGGAGTTTGCATGTTCTCCCCACGCTTGCGTGGGTTTCCTCCGGGTGCTCTGGTTTCCTTCGACAGACCAAAAACAGGTACATTAGGTTGATTGGTAATAGTTAATTGCCTCACCTGTGTGGTTGTTGATCTACATGTGGCCCTGAGATGGTCTGGCTACCGGTCCAGGATGTACCCCTGCCTCTTGCCTTATGCATGCTTGGATAGGCTTCAGCAGACCCTCTGTGACCTTGAATTAGGATATGAATGAATGAATGAATGAATGAATGAATGAATGAATGAATGAAACTGTATTGTAGGTTAATATGAGTGATCAGATTACAGGCTACCTTGAGATGGACTGGCGACCCGTCCAGGGTGTACCCCCGCCTCTCGCCCTATGTGTGCTGGGATGGGCGCAGTGGACCCCCGTGACCCCGGATTCTGTATCTGTAATGTAACTGGTTCGAGTTTACTTGCTGATGAAAAAGAAAAAGCCGATTTCATTCCTTGATATGACTTTCGCAATGACTTCAAAGAATTGGTCATGTTTCAACTCATTAACAAGCCCATAACCAAGAACAAGCCCATAGCTGCGGTACGCCCTGCAGCCTTTACCTTAAAAATAAAAAACACCAGCGTTTACTATGTAATATACAGGAATAAAAACCTCCTGTAAATTCCAGAGTTTGGAACGTACAGGGGAAAAGTTCAGTCTTCTGTTTCATTCCATGTGCCGAACCCGAGCCTTTCTGGGCTATTAATCTTATAGGCTACCAGTGGGAAATTATTAATACTATTTACAACACGTGACATTCATTCATTCATCTTCTTACCCGCTTATTCACAAATCCAGGGTCACGGGGGGTCTATCCCAGTACACATGGGGCGAGAGGCGGGGGTCCCACCCTGGACGGGTAGCCAGTCCATCTCAGGGTAACACATAGACAAACAACCATTCACACACACATTCACTCCTATGGACAATTTACAATCACCCATCCACCTCATCTCCATGTTTTTGGACTGTGGGAGGAAACCGGAACACCTGGAGAAAACCCACGTAAGCGCGGGGAGAACATGCAAACTCCGCACAGAAAGATTCTGGCCTGGGATTCGAACCCGGGACCTTCTTGTTGTGAGGCGACTGTGCTATCCACTACGCCACCGTGCCGCCCCTATAGGCAATTTCATAAATCAACAACATGTTTTTGAACTGTTGGAGGAAACCGGCGTACCCTGAGAAATTCTACGCAAGTGTACGGAGAACAAGTGGTCAAATAAAAAAAAAAGACTGTACTGGTAGGTGGACGTTTCTGTCATTTCTTGTTGTGAGGCGACTGTGCGATCCACTACGTCACCGCGTCGCCCAACACGTGACATTTAAAACTTTACAGCATTTCTGTCTCTGTTCTACAACTAAGCATCTGAGAGTTATGGGTAATTTGGTGGTAGTCAGAATCAAACCCAAATACACTATTAGTCCAACACCTTAACCACTGGGCTACCACTTTCTCCTAGTTAGTATTGTTAGATTTGAAAAAAGGTGAAATTCTTCCGTCTGTCGTTTTCTCGTGTTTAATTTAAAGCTTAAATAAGGATTTTAATAAACTCTATAAAACACACACACAACCTACTCGGATCAATTCAAGCTCCGCTGGACTTTATTCTCTCGCTATTTAGCATTTTCATTTTCAAGTAACGAAGCATGACAATAAAAACACAACCAGACTTTAATCCTAATCCTTCCTAATACACAAAACAAAGACCCCCCCCTCCCCTCCAATCCCTCTCTTCCCTCCCCCCATCCCCTTAGAATTGTCCTTACACGGACATGCACCAAATCCTTAACCCAAATTGTCAGGAAAGACTACCATGGTAAGTTCGGAAGACGCTCTTGACCCCTTTTGTTCCTCAACAACTTGGACAATCCAACCGACTCGTCCTCGTCAATTTTAATTGTCTCTCTAAACAACCACGGCGACACAAGGTCCTCCAATCTGGATAAACACGGAGTTGTCTCACCCAAGGGGGCCGGGCGCCAGTGGCGATACACATCACCACTTAGTCTGTGTTAAGAGGGTGTGTTTCACCTTAACCACGATTCCGAGAAGTGTGTTTACATCCCGAAACGACATCCCGACATCCAGACGGATTCCATCAGAGAAGGATTACACGCTAGAAATAATGAGAATAGAAGGAAACTCCTGTATACAGTAAGTGTATGAAGTGGCTTACTGCTGTATTGTCCAGCTCTAAAAAAGACACCTAGTATTTGTGTGTCAAAGAGGGGGAACTGGATAGGCATGTGTGTGTGTGTGTGTGTGTGTGTGTGTGTGTGTGTGTGTGTGTGTGTGCGTGTGTGTGTGTGTGTGCGTGTGTGTTGGAGCGACTACCACTTTGTATTTGTGCGTGTGTGTTTTGCGAGATATAATTAACAGGTCAGCTAGCACAACGGCCCTCTCCTTTTGCGCGTCATTAATCCGGGCCGGCGGACCGGACCGGACGGCGTTCCAGTTTATGGCTTAGTTTAGGGATTTTCACAGAATTAATAACAAACGACACGCCACTGGCGCCAAGGCTCAGCAAATCAAACATCTGTCGCTAAGCTAAAATCATATCAGCACTGACATCCGCACGCAGGCTTATACGCTCCTACCTGAAGCCTATCAATCAGTGCAGCTGTAAACGAATACTTTTCCCATCACTTTTCCTTCTTTTCCTCATCATCAGTCTCTCGCCTTTTCCTCTCCCCAAATCCTGACTCTGACTTCCATGAGCCTCCTCTTGTAATAAATCTTCCAGGCAATCAGCATGGGCATCGGTGTTGTGAGGGAAATCACTCCCATATGGCGGTAGATTTACATTCATTCATTCATCTTCGAACCCGCTTATTCCCTAATTCCGGGTCACAGAGGTTTGCTGGAGCCAATCCCAGTGCACATGGGGCGAGATGTGGGAGTACACCCTAGACAGGTCGCCAGTCCATCGCAGGGCAACACATAGACGAACGACCACACATTCACTGCTATGGACCAATCAACCTGACTGTGTTTTGAACTGTGGGAGGAAACTCGGAGTACACGGAGGAAACCCAGGAATTTCTGGTAGTTTTACAACGCAATGTTTTTCAACCTCAGCTATAATGGCATTATTAATCGGATTGATAACGACTCGTGGTTATATTTGGCTGAGCGGGTTCGGTAGATCCGTAAAGTTAAGTTGGAAAATCGCATTTGCGAATTAAGCACTTTTTCCAGGTTATAGAGAACCAAATTGTTACTTCCTGATAAACTGATGCCAACTATTAAAAAGTAAAACGGAGGTTGCGGCAGCATGAGAAGAAACTATATACTCGGTTTGTTTGTTTATAATCAATGGCTTGTGTTTCCGAACATGTAGACTAAACACAAGGAACACGGTGATGTCATTTTGCTTCGGGAGGCGGGAAACAGATTTCCGGAAACGCAACTCTGGGAAGTAATAATACCCGACTACTTTGATGACAGACTTTGGCTGAAACATTTTAGAATGACTCAAAACAACAATTTCGGATGAATAACAAGAAAAACCTGGTAAAAACCAATAGTGTCTAGGGGGCGACGTGGTGACATAGTGGTTAGCAAGGTCCTTCCACAAACAAAAAGATCCTGGGTACAATTTATTTCCGGGTAAGAGATCTTTCTGTGTAGAGCTTGCATGTTCTCCCCACACTTGTGTAGGTTTTCTCAGGGTACTCTGGTTTCCTCTCCCAGTCCAATCGCACACTCATTTTAAAATCATCCATCAACCAAATGTACATGTTTTTGGATTGAAGGACGAAACTGGAGTACCCAGAGGAAACCCACGCAAGCACATTTGTGCAAACTTTGTGCAGAAAGATTTCCGGCCCAGGAATCGAACCCGGGAGCTTCTTGTTGGAAGGCGACCGTGCTAGTCATTACGCCAACACATCAACGCCGCCTTTGAAGTTCTACATGAAACATTATAAGATCGATACGAAGTAAAAATATCGCTAGGGATGTGGATCATTCATTCATTCATCTTCTTACCCGCTTATTCTCGAATTCGGGGTCACGGGGGTCTGTTGCGCCAATCCCAGCTCACATAGGGCGAGAGGCGGGGGTACACCCTGGACGGGTCACCAGTCCATCTCAGGGCCACACATAGACCAACAACCATTCACACACACATTCACTCCTATGGACAATTTACAATCACCCATCCACCTCATCTATGTATCATGTTTTTGGACTGTGGGAGGAAACCAGAGAACACCCGGAGAAAACCCACGCAAGCGCTGGAAGAACTTGCAAACTCAGCACAGACCTTCTTGTTGTGAGGCGACTGTGCTATCCACTACGCCGCCGCGCCGCCCAGTCATTCTAAATAATCTATGAAAAAATACAAGCTTGGACCCGTCCCAACTGTCCATTCCACTAATAATTAAATGAAATAATTGCCCTGTTACCCCTTCCCATAGCAGCACCTAAATTATTTTTCATCGTTTCTTTTTTTTTTTTTTTTTTTTTTTCCAATTGGACCATTAGATCTTATCCAGCTGGTTTTGACCTCATAACATGTTTAAGTACAAGGGGTAAATCTGCCTAGGGTCATTTACGTCATGTGGACAGTTTTGTGGACATGTGGACTTGAAGGACAAGTGGAGCTCCCCGATTGCAGATTATTTCCTTAGACGAGAGCAAAGAACGAGAGAGAGAGAGAGAGAGAGAGAGAGAGAGAGAAAAAGAGAGAGAACGAGAAGGAGGAAAAGAAAGGCCAAGTTTGAGGACAGTATGGACTTACGGGAGGGAACTTGGCGCATGTCTGTTAACAGGGGAGGTTGTAGTTGTTACAGGTCGTAAAACTAATCATGTGCTTGGGGTCACTGAACAGTGTGTTGAGACTCTGGTGCCCTTTGGGCTTTAAGCTTTAAGGTTTATAAGAAGAAACCAAGTACTCAGAATGCTAACTTGAGCTTAAAGATAATTACAAGTCTCACTCGTTCACTTGGTGTGCATGAGTACTTTTAATGACCCCTCAGATATCTCAGAAGGAACGGCCGGACCTCTGTTGTTTTAACCTAAATTTCCTCAAGTGACAAGTGTGTGTGTGTGGGGGGGGGGGGCAATAAAAAAAAATAACCCAGGCTAGTCTCTCTTAGGCTAAAATTAATGAACTGAGAACGACCTTGATCAATCATTCATTGGCTGGAGTGAGGGAGTATTCTCTCCATCTTTACCCTGACATTCATCAAGTGGCCCTTTTGGATCGACGAGCCGAATCGTGTCTGCTGACCCAATCAGTTCCAAAAAAAAAAAAAAACCTGACTCATTCCTCCTAGCGGAAAAACATTACTAATTGACTCTAACGTTGAGTAGCGAGGGTTCGATATTTCACGTTAGGGAAAACTGTTCCGAAAAAGAAGGTTCGTGGTTGGGACATCACTGAGGACATCAGATCATCATAGGATGGGTTGCAGTGTTTGCAGGTTCTCCCCGCACTTGAGTGAGTTTACTCCGGGTACTCCAGTTTCTTCCTACCGTCAGTCCTAAAACATGTACATTAGGTGGATTGGTGGATTGTCCACAGGAATGAATGGTTGTTTGTCTATATGTGTGTACCCTGTCCCTCTCTCTCCATGTGTGCTGGGTTAGGCTCCAGCAGACCCCTGGGACCCCGAATTAGGGAATAAACGGGATAGAAAATGAATGAATGAATGAATGAATGAATGAATGAATGAATGAATGAATGAAAGTGTTTTATGTGAAATCATCATTTCTTCCGTCCTCCTGTCCTCCTTCTTTCCTCTCCTTTCCTTTTCTTTCTTCAAAGGTGTTCCTGGACCGGAGCATCACCCTTGTTAAATCCATCGCTGTGTTCCTTCAAACTTCATAACCTTGACATTGGAGAAACTTTACAATCTATAAATATAGTGGGAGTGCTGAGAGAGTGGACCGTGCTCTCCACGTCTTTGCCAGAAGGTCCTCACTTATCTGAGAAGCTTTTCTTTCTGGTGGTGTTGATCTACAGATCCTCTAAGGACTGGATTATAAAGCAATACATTGGAAATACGATGACATGGTTATTCGGAGATTTCTTCCAGCGGTCTGTAACAAACGATACGGATAAAAGAAAAGAAGAAAGGATGGAATACAAAAGAAGATAAAAGATGATTATTATTATTAGTATTAGAACAATTAAAATCATTCATTCATTCATTCATTCATCTTCTAACCCTGTTATTCCCTAATTCAGGGTCATGGGGGTTCTGGAGTCCATCGCAGGGCTACACAGGGACAAACAACCACACACACACACACACACATACACACACACACACACACACACACACACACACACACTCCGATGGGCAATTTAGAAACACCAATCAACCTAATGTGCATATTGTAGACCATGTAAGGAAACCAGAGTACCTGGAGGAAACCCTGCCTATCGCCCCATGTGCACTGAGCTAAGCTCCAGCAAACCCCTGTGACCCTGAATTAGGGAATAAGCGGGTACAAAGATGAATGAATGAATGAATGAATGAATGAATGAATGAATGAAAGTTTCGACTAGGATTACTACAAGATGTAAAAAATGATTTAAACAAGTAGGAGCTACAAACTCTTTAACAAAATCCTTCAGCCTTTGGAAAACCCACTTTAGAAAGTTTTCTTTTTTTTTAACCACAGTACTGTAGAACGTTTTCCTTAACTCGCTTCAAACTGCCTCTCCAACTCTCCCAAGAAACACAACATTTACTTCAATGTTATAAATACAGAAACTTCCAGGAAAATCAATGATGTACTTAAGGCTTCCCGAGGCTCTTTCTTTGTTGTGGGAGCATGAGCGTTATTTTTCACAGTCCATAAAGTATTCTTGTTCCAACCCACATCCATTACCGGCAAGTCCGGCTCAAGATACGAGAGAAGGGAAAAGTTGCCCGTCAAACAAAAAAATCCAAAAGTATAAGTCTTTAATTATTGCTGCATATCCATAGTTAGAACCGTTTTCCAATGATCCTTACCATGGAACCGTTGTTGTTAAGCAAGGGGCCATCATGGTCTCAGTTAAAAGAGCCAAATGCTTTTGGTCTACGGACACTGGCCAGGTCAGTTCCGTAATACATTCCTATCTGCCCCTTCTGATCACCGATCAGGGCAATCACAGGGCAAGAATGTTCCTCTTTTTATACCGATCTGTTATGGATTTGCCGTAACTAAACACTTACCAGTTTGTCAAAGAAAATTCCGAGCTGACTACCATCTACCATCCATTTTGTAGCACCCGCAAAATGGAACAGGTTTGCCAACCATGACTAACTTTCTTTTGAAGTAAAGCAGGTCAATTTACGGGAATACTTCCCTCTTGAAAATCGGCTGTCAGGGCAATTCAGGATCCACGGCTACGTTTTTCAACCCATAATGTTTTGCGAGGTATGAAGCTACGAGCAAATAGTCAAAGGGTTCTCTTAGCATTTTGCTTAATGACCCTTTCAGTAGCTAAAAGCAACTAGTTACAAATTTGCTGAAAGTGTCTCACCGTAAACCGCATCCATCCCTTTTATCTCTTCCGGAAATGCCACAGGGGACAAAGAAATGGTGGAGATTGGGAAGGAAACCCGGACTCTTGGTTAATAAAAGGAGAACTATGAGTCGTCAGAGTCTGATGATGGCCAGCTGTGTTAGTCTGAATTTTAGAGACTCGTGGACGCTGCCAAAAGGGGGCAACTTTTACTCAAGTCCTCTATGTGGTTCCTCTCCAAACTGTTGCTACAAATTTGGAAACCATTAAATTATTCCTTTACCGGAACTAAGAGACTTCACCACTGTTCCAGTATGACAATGACCCTGAGCACAAAACGCCTGACCTCCATTATCACATACTGGATTATTATTAGAGTGAAAAAACCCCAGCAGTGTTCCACACAAAGTTCTGATCTTACCACCGACTGAACCCCTTTGGGATGAACTGGAACAGCGACTGACCCTCTCCAGACCTCCCTTTTTCCAACCTGCTTATTCCCTAAATTGTTGTAACAGGTGTCTACTAGAGCCCCTCCCAGCACACATAGGAAGCCCTGGACAGGTGACCAGTCCATCTCAGGGCCACACACAGATGAACAACCACACACACTCACTCACTCCTATGGGAATTTAGGAACACCAATCAATATAACGCACATGTTTTTGACTGTGGGAGGAAACTGTAATACCACAGAGAAAACACAAACATGGGGAGAACAGAAAGACCCCCGGCCTATAATAATATAATAACTCACTTATTTCATAATTTGGGGTCAAGGGGGTATGCTGGAGCCTAGACCAACTAATATAGAGCGAGAGGCAGGCAGTGGTACATCCTGGACCTTCTTGGTATGAGGCAACCTTCTGCTGAGGTTGGTTTGTTGTTAATGGAGCAGCATGGCCAGCTGGATTCTCCTCCCACCTGTGCCTGTTGTGTTGCTTCATCATGCTCAGGTGAACATTCGGCTCAGCTGTCCTTACTCATGGTACCAGTGATCTAATCAGTGGAACTTGATACCTGGGGCTGCCATACAAGGGGCTCAAAAATTGCATCATTTACCAGATGAACTATGACAATTCATTCATTCATTCATCTTCTTACCCGCTTATTCCAGAATCCGGGGTCACGGGGGTCCGCTGGTACCTATCCCAGCACACATAGGGTGAAAGGCGGGGGCACATCCTGGACGGGTCGCCAGTCCATCTCAGAGCAACACATAGACAAACAACCATTCACACACACATTCACTCCTTTGGACAATTTACAATCACCCATCCACCTCATCTACATGTTTATGGACTGTGGGAGGAAACCGGAGCACCAGGAGGAAAACCCACGCAAGCGCGAAGAGAACATGGAAACTTTGCACAGATAGATCCCGGCCCAGGATTCGAACCCGGGACCTTCTTGTGTGCTATCCACTACACCACCGCGCTATGACAATGAGGACCATAAATATTCAGAATGCATTGTCAAGTTATTGAATAAAAGATAAAAATACTTCATTCATTCATTCATTCATTCATCTTCTTATTCCCTAATTCTGGTCATGGGGGTTTCCTGGAGCCTATCCCAGAACACATAGGACGAGAGGCAGGGCGAGAGGCAGTCCATCCCAGGGTCTAATATTTTAATAGACAACACTATACTACTATACTTTACTGTGGTTCAATGAAAGACCTTCTTCTCCTTCTTCTCCTTTTTCTTGTCCTTTGATCTCTCCCCACAAGCCGTCGATTTCTTGGCGCTAACGGACGTTAAAACAAATGTTACACTTCTCTAGCAGTTCTCTTTTGTCCTGGATAATCAGCTTCTCTTCTTGCTCTGTTCCCTGTGGCGGTGTTGTTTATAGAGGCTTATAATTTATAACTGTACAGAGTGGATTTAATTTCAGCGCTGAGCCTCGCCAGCAGGGCGCCAGGCTGCAATCAGAGGAATCGCTGCACCGCGAGGCCCTGTTGAATGGAAAGTATTATCACTGGCCACAAATGGACACTGTTTCCCCTCAAACAATTCCCCGGACGCTCTGCGAGTCCTTCTTCTCTTTCATTCATCTCTTCTGGTTAGCAGCCCGTTCCTCTCTCCCTACTTTCAACACATTCCCCTCCTCCATCCTCCATTCTCCATCCATAGAGTTTTTTTTTCTAGCCTCCAGTTACAGGTTCGATTTGACATGGTGTCGTGCTGGGATCTCAGGCCGTACCAGATTGACTGCTTGGCTGCCAGTACTAATCAGCCAATAGGAACTTGTTTTTTATTTTATTTTCTTTTTTATTAATCTTTTTCCAACATGATTCTTATTAAATAGAAAAATAGAAAAATAGAAAATTCATTCGTTTTAATCTTTTAACCTGTTTATTCTCTAATTCAAAGAAAGATCCCCATCCTGTGAGAACTGGTAAGTTAAGGTGTTGGACTAATACCAGAAAGACTGGGGTTCGATTCCCAACTCCACCAAGCAACCACTATGGGTCCTTTCGCAAGGCCCTTAACCCACAACATCAACAGAGTATAAATACTATAACAAACTAAATCCTTCTAGTTTTCTGGAGTAACTTACTATAGGAAGATGGAGGAAATACTCAAATATATTTTAATACTATTTTAATACTATTTAATTCATTCATCTTCTAACCACTTAATTCCCTAATTCGGGATCTGCTGGAACCTATACCAGTGCAAATAGGGTAAAAGGCAAGACAGCTCGCCAGTCTATTGCAGGGTCACACATAGATTAACAACCACTCATACGGGCAGTTTAGAATCAGGAATCCACCTAATTGACATGTTTTTGGACTGTTGGAGGAAACCAAAGTACCTGCGCAAGAGCAGGGAGAACATGCAAACTCCACATAGAAAAGCAGGAATCGAATCAGGGACCTTCTTGCTGTGAGGCGACTGTACTAACCACTACGCAACTGCACTGCCCTCCATGTAGTAATTCATTCATTCATTCATCTTCTTACCCCTATCCTGGGTCACGGGGGTCTGCTGCGCCAATCCCAGCACACATAAGGCAAAAGGCGGGGTTACACCCTGGACGGGTCGCCAGTCCATCTCAGGGCCACACATAGACCAACAACCATTCACACAGACACATTCACTCCTATGGACAATTTACAATCACCCATCCACCTCATCTACATGTTTTTGGACTGTGGGAGGAAACCGTAGCCCCCGAAGGAAACTCACACAAGCGCGGGAGAACATGCAAACTCCGCACAAAAAGATCCCGTCACGGGATTCGAATCCGGGACCTTCTTGATTTGAAACGTTTGTGCTATCCACTACGCCACAGCGCCGCCCCCCCCCATGTAGTAATTAACACAACTAAATAAACATCATTGCAATTTACTCAAAATTTACCACAAGTAATTCTATAGTAAAGTTACTCTACATTAACATCATATTTTTAAATTGGTCAGCATGTAAGCGATATAAAAACAACAAAAATAATTAACGTCTAGATACCAAATCTAACACGGTCAGTACCTCGCAGTGCCTCTACAGGACTTTAAGGAAGCTGCGAGTGAAACGGAAACACCGGTTTGCTGTGTAAGGTCAAATCAACTCTAGGAAATGACTAGCGAAGCTAAAGGTAACGTGACAGCGAGTAAGCAAAACCAGGGGTCGACGTTAGCCGAACCTGCTCCCTCAACCGACTCCACACCACTGTAGACTTTCTAGGGAGCCAGTGTTTAACCAAATCAACATGGGGGCAAAGCAAAAGCAGACCAACCGAAAAAAAAAAAGTGTCGATTTCTTCCGAAAGCTAATCTGGTCTGAACCTGCTTAAAGGAACTCAAGCATGACCTCATTTTCTGGCAACCTCTACTAAATTGCTTTGCAATCTGGCTCAGTAAGCGCAAAACAGATCAGCACAAACATTCCGACAAAAACGAGGGATTTCAAGGCAGAATATTTCACTCGTTCACACGTACACTCTTCACATCGCTTGCTGTATCTCTTTGAATGTAACAACCTCTCCTCCTAAATAAAGAATTGGACACGGGTTCAAACCGGTCTGAAAGTCATTTTAGCTGGTTAATTAGCAGCTGGTCTTGTGGTTTTGTCTGCTCGTAACCAGCATGCATTATGTTTGTCCCGCTGGTTTGAGCTACGAAGTTTCGATACAGATCAGGCTTCACTTGATTAGCTAAGATTTACGATGATACAACGCTAAACATAGCTATTGCCCGCGTTGGTTTGTAGAACACCGTGCCTACGGTTCGGTGTTTAGGTGGATGGAACGAGAAGAAGGAAACATGCAAGCATATGTTTTAATGGTTTCAAGGGCCTGCTCTTGTTTCCTGCCTTAGGATGAGACCTGTCAGTTCACATAGCTCTTGACATGCAGCAGCAGTAGAGGGAAAAATAAGAGAGAGAGAGAGAGAGAGAGAGAGAGAGAGAGAGAGAGGTAAAGAAATGTTGCTAGTTTAAGAAGAAATTGAAGAACATGTGATTCTTTGTCAAAAACAAAGCCTTTGTTACATCAGACGGCAGTCAATGGTGCGTTATGTGGTTGATGCCCACAATTAGCGTCAATAAAGCCTCCTGCAGGGCCGGAGAAGAAACAGTGCAGCCTTTATTCTCGGTGACCCTGGGCTTCAGATTCACAGTGTCTCGCCCATGTCTGTCACCTGTCCATCCAGGTGTGGCTGAGAGCCACATGTCCACACAGAAAGGCTTTGTCAGCTACAATGAGGCCATCGGGTCTCGGATCAGCTCGCTAGTTAGTTCCTTAGCCCAGCTGTCCCTTGGGCTCTTTTCTTTTTGAGTTCTCAGACAATATCACCTTTTATCTTTTTCTTTTTGCTAAAAAAAATTTTTATTTAGTGATATTTAGTGTATAGTGCTAAGCATTATATTTTCTTTGAAAATTTCTAAAATATTGAGATGATCTTTACAAAGTGTGTTAAAATCGACTGGTGTAAAATAGAATCAACTTTTTAGTGCCATTTTTTCAAATTACGGTTGCACCGGTAACAATATCAATGGTTACACCGATAACAATACGTTTGCACCAATAACAATACGATTGCACTGATAACAATATCAATGGTTACACCGATAACTATACAGTTGCACCAATAACAAAAAGGTTGTACCGATAACAGTAAGGTCGCACTGTTAACAATACAATTGCACTGATAACAATATCAATCGTTACATCGATAGCAATACAATTGCACCAATAACAATATCAATGGTTACACCTATAACAATACAGTTGCACCAATAACAACATTAATGGTTACACCGATAACAATACGTTGTCACCAGTAACAATAAGATTGCACTGATAGCAATATCAATGGTTACACCGATAACAATACGGTTGCACCAATAACAAAAAGATTGCACTGATAACAATATCAATGGTTACACCGATAACAATACGGTTGCACCAGTAACAATAAGGTTGCACTGATAACAATACGATTGCACCGATAACAATATTAATGGTTACACCGATAACAATACAGTTGCACCAATAAAAACATCAATGGTTACACCGATAACAATACGGTTGCACCAATAACAGTAAGGTTGCACTGATAACAATATCAACGGTTACACCGATAACAATGCATTTGCACCAATAACAATAAGGTTGTACCGATAACAATATTAATAGTTACAGCGATAACAGTATGGTTGCACTGTTAACAATACAATTGCACCAATAACAATATTAATGGTTACACCGATAACAATACGGTTGCAACAATAACAATAAGGTTGTACCGATAACTATATCAATGGCTACACCGATAACAATACGGTTGCACCAATAACAGTAAGGTTGCACCGATAACAATATCAATGGTTACACTGATAACAATACGGTTGTACCAATAACAACATCAATGGTTACACCGATAACAATACAGTTGCACCAGTAACAATAAGGTTGCACTGATAACAATACGATTGCACCGATAACAATATTAATGGTTACACCGATAA
>JAOTRA010000023.1:4432192-4442469 GCA_026260255.1 Pseudolaguvia tuberculata
GGGCATCCCTGCTTGGACTGCTGCCCCCGCGACCCGGTCCCGGATAAGCGGTTTAGAAAATGAGATGAGATGAGACAATCAAAAGCAACTCGAATTCTACTGTGTCCTTAGGTGCATATTTCTTTACATGTCAATGTATAAAGTCAATGTATAATATAAAATTAATTTGTGTGTGAGCATTTAAATAAATGGCATTAAATTCAACCACCTTCAAGAAAAAACCTGATGTTTCTCCGTGTACTTTGGTTTCCTCCCACAGTCCAAAAATGTACTTTAGGGTTTTTTTGGTCCTTTGACTGTTCCCACTTGGGGTTGCCACAGCGGATCACTCCCATGATCCGCACATTTGACTTGGTGGGGTTTTATGCCTTTCCTAACGCAACCCTCCCATTTATCAGGGCTAGGGACTGGCACTAAGGCTGCACCCTAATGGCTGGGATTTTATGGCCAATTAAGACTCACCAATCCGCCTAATGTAAATGTTTTTGGACAGTGGGAGGAAACCGGAGTAACCCGGAGGAAACCCACACAGGCATGGGGAGAACATGTAAACTCTGCACAGAAAGATTCCCGACCTGGGATTCGAACCCAGGACCTTCTCGTTGTGAGGCGAGCATGCTATCCACTACGCCACTGCACCGCCCCACTTTAGGTTGGGCGCTTCACTTCTAAATTGCCCATAGGAGTGAATGTATGGGTTGTTATTAATATTACTACTTCTCCTTTCAGCTCCTCCCGTTAAGGGTCGCCACAGCGGATCACTCTTCTCCACACTACCCTGTCCTCTATATCTGCCTCTTTTACCCCAGCTACCTGCATATCTTTCCTCACCACATCCACAAATATCCTTCTTGGTCTTATTCTTTTCCTCCTGCCATCCATCCGGCACCTCCATCCTCAGCATTCTTCTACCAATATACCCTTATTTGTCCAAACCATCTCAACGTAGCCTACCTCATCTTGTCTCAAAAACATCCGTCCCTTTAATAAGTGACTTACAAGGTTAAGATTAAAATAAGATTAAGATTATCCTAGGAAAATTAAAATGATCCTGTTTTTCTTGATTCTTAGTGACAAACACTGAAATATACACCTGGCATGTGACCAAGGATTGAACAGGTTCATCCTATCCTATTATTCAAAACAGGTTAGATTGTTTTTGCAGATTATTGAAATATCGGTTGCGCAAACTAAGCTAGAGACACATGAGATTAAATAAAAAAACAACAAATTCCTATAGAGGTCTTTTAACCATCTGCTGGGATTAATTTCTGTCGGTAAATCTGTTTTATCCTTCAATTTGCAATGTGATATTCCTAAACAAATCGCTTGCTAGTTAAACTACAAATGATTTTTTCTGATCGTTAGCTTGGGGTTTTTCTGTTGTTGGTACTACCTAAAAGGTCATTGACACTGAATGATCAGACATGAACTTGGCATTGACCCTTGGAAGAAGGAAAAAATCCAAGGCGCATTTGCAAAGAAGTTAAACGTCATTCATTATGTTGCTTTATATCGAGAAGAAGCATTATGTCTTTTCCTATAAAATATCAGTATTAAGTTCAAATAATTTCAATTAAACTGGAAGCAGGTGACAAAGATCTATTAATCGCTTTCCGTTGCTAAACCGAACTGGCAAACAATGATCATTTAACCAATAGGGGGGGGAAATCGTCTTTATAATCCAAAAAATATACTTAACATCGTTGTTCCAGCAAACAAATTCCCACCCTTCTCTCAGTCACTGACTGCCACATGCAAGCAGGTTTAGTCTGATAAGTTTGTTTAATTGCGCCTCACACCTCACAGGTATCTCAGGAGTCTACTGTTTACCTAATGAAGAAAGTGAAACTAGTATCGGATTCTTTAGCAGTTACTCTAGGATCAGAAACAGCAGAGTGTATTAGAAAATGGAATCGACAGAAGAAGATGGTTCTTTGGTGAAGGTTTTTTTATGGGTTGGTGAACCAGCGAATCTGTTTCTAATGTTCTACTACACAACATCATTCCTGCCTTTTTCAATTGAGCACTTATGGTGACACCAGACATGAGAGGGTTTGTTGTTCCAGAAAATACCAGACGACTTACTAGGATGCACTATTTTGTCAAAAGTTTTTGATCACCTGAGCATTACAAACATATTTATTCCCGTTTGTCAGTCTATTGCAGGGCCACACATAGACAAACAACAACACACACACACACACACACACACACACAAGTTTTTGGACTCTGTGTGGAAACCGGAGTATCTGGAGAAAACCCACACAAGCCCTGGGGATTTCATTTAAATTCAAATAAAAAATTACTTTGTCAATTAATATTTATGTTCTGTATAGGATGATTATTTACTATGAAAATTTTTTGTTATGTATCTTATTGCCTAGCGTTTTGTCAAAAAACCCTCTCCACCCCTTACATGTTGTTTACTATACTATACTATACTACGCTATACTATACTATACTAATATTAATAACAAACTATTCCAAAATTATCAATAAAACTTTTGTTTTGTTTGTTTACATGAATTATTTTATTGAAACCTTTTGAAACACTTCCTTCAATGCTACTTTGACAAATGCAGTCATCGTCTCAGAAGCAAGTAAAGCGCAAAAATATAAGCAATGTATGTTTTGTATTACATTATTGTATTACAACTATTATTCATTCATTCATCTTCTTTCCCGCTTATTTCCTAATTCGTGGTCACGGGGGACAGCTGGAGCCTATCCCAATACACATAGGATGAGGGGCGGGGTACACACTGGACAGGTTTCCAGTCCATCTCAGGGCCACATATAGACAAACAACCACTCACACGACACATTTACTCATATGTTTTTGGATGGTGGCAGTATCCAGAGGAAACCCACGAAAGCGCGGGGAGAACATGCAAACTCCACACAGAAAGATCCTTTGTTTGCAATAGTAATAAACAGGTTGACAGTCTCTATGGACGATTATGTTTGTTTATGATATTGTGATTTGTGGTGAGAATAGGGAGCAGGCTGAGAAGAATCTGGAAAGGTGGAGGTACTTGCTGGAGAGAATGGGAATGAAAGTCAGTAGGAGTAAGACAGAGTACATGTATGTGAATGAGAGGGAAGGCAGTGGAGTGGTGAGGTTGCAGGGTGAAGGTGGAAGAGTACCTGGGGTCAACAGTGCAAAGTAATGGAGAGTGTGTTAGAGAAATAAAGTAAAGAGTGCAGGCAGGCTGGAGCGGGTGGAGAAGAGCGGCAGGAGTGATTTGTGATCAACGAGTTTCTGCAAGAGTGAAAGTTTATAGGACTGTAGTGAGACCAGCAATGTTGAGATTTTTTTGGGTGTGACGAGGATGGACAGGTTTAGAGGGACGGCGCATGTAGGATGTTTTGGAGTCAAAGTGATGAAGGCTAATTTCAGATGGTTTGGACATGCGCAGAGGAGGGACATGCAGTATATTGGTAGAAGAATGCTGAGGATGGAGGTGCCGGGCAAAATGAAAAGACCAATAAGGAGGTCTATGGAAGTGGTGATTGAAGATATGCAGGTAGTTGGGGTGAAAGAGGCAGGTTTGGAGAAGAGCAATCAGCTGTGATGACCTCTAACGGGAGCAGCCGATAGAAGAAGATTGCAGTATATCGTGATGCATTGTATGTATCATATCCACAGTCTATACTATACTATACTATATAGTGTATGATGAATTATTTTTTACATTCAGTTTGTTTTTCGTACAATGTTGTACGGTTTGGAGACAGTGGCGTTGTCAAAAAGACAGGAGGAGGAGCTGAAGGTGGCAGAGTTTAAGATTTTCATTGGTAGGGACGAGGATGTACACGATTAAAAATGAGTTTATTAGAGGGACTGCGCATATAGGATGTTTTGGAGATAAGGTGAGGTAGGCTACGTTGAGATGGTTTGGACGTGTGCAGAAAAGTGTATATTGGTAGGAGAATGCTGTGGATGGAGGTGTCGGGCAGGAGGAAAAGAAGACCAAGAAGGATGTTTATGGATGTGGTGAAGAAAGATATGCAGGTAGTTTGGGTGAAGGAGGCAGATGTAGAGGACAGAGTACTGAGGAGAAGAGCAATCCATTGGGGCGACTCCTAACGGGAGCAGCCGAAAGAGGAGAAGACGCAGAAGAAAAAGTTTGTTTTTTGTAACTGATTTGTCCTTGTGTGCTATAAAACACAACACCACACTGGAACAACAACAAACAAATCTGTGTTTGTGTGTGTGTGCATGTGTGCGTGCGCGTGTGCGTGCGCGATTTGTGTGCGCTTTGTATATTTAATATCTCTTATTTTTATAAAATATTTTTGTGTAAATATGCATTTAATCTTTAACTTCAGACATTGTTTTCTCAGATGTTTTTGTGCAAATATGCTCAGTGTTTAAATTCCTATTTAGGTTCTGCTACACTTTTTACAATGCTTATTGACAACACTTTTTATATACTACACTTCTTGGAATAATTTGCCTTCTAAACAAACCTCATGATTGATGGGGTTTGGAAAAAATTTTTTTATTTCATTGTTGGTTTTTATCGTCTATAGTTTCAACTAATTTTATAGAAACTTAATCGTTTTCTCTCTTGGGTGTTAATGATGGATACCTCCATAATGTGTTTTAAAGAGAGGATAAATATTGAGGAACTATACTATTTTAAATACAAAGCTAGTTATAGGATGTGGGATAATATGTTAATGTTATTCTTCCTCAAATTGCATCAATTATTTGCTAAACAGCCTTTTGACTAAAATTCTACATTAAGCTTATAAACATAATTGAATCTTTATTATGTAATAATATACTGCATTATTTTGCAAGCCAAGGCATAAGCGAGTTAAGCGGTTGCTTATTGTAGCCACTAGAGATCCCTCCCTTTCCAAAAGAACACAAAACAACAATAATATAAACAGATACAACAAATAAAATATATAAATATATTTATAATGTGTGAATAGTTGGCGCGGTGGTGTAGTGGTTAGCACGGTCGCTTTACAGCAAGAAGGTCCCAGGTAAAGGGGGTCTTTCAGTTAGGAGTTTGCATGGTCTCCTCCACGCTTGCATGGATTTTCTCTGGGTACTCCGGTTTCCTCCGACAGTCCAAAGACATGTACATTATGTTGATTGGTGATTCTAAATTGCACATAGAAGTGTGTGAGTGGTCATTCGTCTTTGTGTGGCCTCGCAATGAACATGGTGTACTTTGTGTGCTGGGAAAGGCTCCAGCAGACCCACGTGACCTTGAATTAGGGAAGATGAATAAATGAATGAATTATTCAGAATTAATAATAGTCATTTGGGTGGCACTGAAAAAGTCCTAAAAAGAGTCACTAAAGCTAGCAGTACAAGATTACCAGTTGACATTTCGTCTCTTTGTACTGTCTGGTATGTCAGGAAAATTGAAGCAACATAAATTATTTAACTAGCATGCAGACATTAGGCTGGGAAGTTTTCTGAATCATCGCTAAATCATGTAAATTACAGAAAGAGTAGGTCAACCGACTGAAAGTCACATTGGAAGTTTGTTTGTGAGCGGTGAGTTCTAGGTGTTGAACCTATAATAATCGCCCCACTTACTGTAATGCTTTTTGGCAGATTGTGGCAGGGGAGATTTGTTCATTCAGCCACAGTGGTTTTGATAAGATCAAACACTTATGTTGGGTGCAATCTGTCTGTGTTTTGTTTCATTCCAAAGATGTTCAGAAATCCTGTGTCATCACAGAGATCAGGGAATTTGTGGACAGGGCATGGTGGCAGTTGAGTGTTTCTAATTTTGTGGTAAAGGTTTGGGACAGACACCCTTGTGCTAATGTTAATTTAATGTTTTCTTTTCATATATACTACTGAACTGGTACAGGGTAAAGATGAGTTCAGTTAAAAAAACTAAACCTGTACTCTTACCTCCCCCCATACAAAAATTGCAGCAGGTAACTGAATTCTTTAGACATGAGTTGAGCTTCGGCTGTCTTGGAATGCATACTATGTTCAGCAGATCTGGGAGTGGCTGAGTTTTCACTATAAGACTGCTCCTATCACATTCATCAAAAGAGCAAAAAGAGAGGATGCCTTAGGATGATATAAAATTCGCATGGCAGAGGCAGGTGTACACCCTGGACAGTTTGCCAATCCATTGCAGGGCAAATATAGACGAACAACCATTCACAAACATACTCATCCCTATGGGCTATTTAGAGTCGCCAATCAACATAATGTACATGTATTTGTTTAGTGGGAGAAAACCAGGAGAACATACAAACGTGACACAAAAAGATTTCTGGCCCCGGAATGCTAACCTTTACATCACCATGCCTCCCCAATTTATAATCTTTTTTTCCTTTTGGCTGCCGTTAGGAGTCGCCATGGCGGATCACTCTTCTCCACACTTCCTTGTCCTCTACATCTGCATCTTTCACCCCAACTACCTGCATATCTTCCCTCACCACATTCTCCTTGATCGTCCTCTTTTCCTCCTACCCAGCACCTCCATCCTCAGCATTCTTCTGCCAAAATACTGCATGTCCCTCCTCTGCACATGTCCAAACCATCTCAACCTAGTCTCCCCTCACCTTGTCTCCAAAACATCCTACATGTGCTGTCTCTCTGATAAACTCATTTCTAATTCTGTCTATCCTCATCACCCCCAATGCAGCTTTTGGGAGTTAAAGGCCTTGCAAAGGGTTCCAGTGGTGGTGCATGGAATCGAACCCTGATATTCCTATTGACAGTCCAACATCTTCAATACATATTACCACATGTTTATTGGTGTACAGGTCTATCGGTATACATTTCATAACTTTTATTCTGACAGGTACATGTTATTCTACAATCTGTTCTAGTTATATAAACAGCGTGACACGGTATCCTAAAAAGTTAAAACCATATAAAATTGCCTTTCTAGTTTTCTGCTACATAAAGAAAATAATCCAATAATCAGCCTCTTTTATGGGAAACTTTTACACATCACACAAAATTGCAAGATATCCAACACCCAAAACAATCCACACTAGTGTATGATCTCAAATAACATGTTGTCATGGGCATGGCCACATCTTAGCAACCGGCCACACCTGTCTCGGGTATGAGGATGTTGAGCATTATGCATGTCTATAACAAACACTATGGTGTTTAAAAATGTCCTTGTGACGTGCCAGCTTAAAGAGTGTCCCTCGTTTTCTCACACATCTGCACAAGTCGGAGATCCAACGTCTCTATACAATTCATTTACTTTAAAGATAAATTCATTTAAAGTTACATGACCAGAATTTCTCACAAGATGGCACTGATACCCCGAACTACATAAAAAATTCCCAGTGCTGTTGGTCACAATCTATTTACATATTTATTTCTTTATTACTATCTCTTGAAACTGAGCTTTTAAATTTTAAAAATTAGAGGCCGATTCATGTTTCTAGTGAACCAGCATGTATTGGTTTACTGTGGAGGATAAATGTAAATGAGTTTTTAGCTCCTAGGCAAAATATCAGGTGTGACTGTAGCCACACCTTTATTATTTAGTCCATTGTCCTACAATGTACAAACTAAAAGCATTGATATTTATAGACACCCTAAATTGCTGACAATAAAATAATAAATGACACATTGGATTAACATGAAATCGATTAATAAAGTTTAATCTTTATGTATGCTTTTACAAATGTTTAAGGATAAAATAATGTGTCGCTGATCAGAAGCAAATCTAAAAATCAGAATTGCACAAAAATTTAAGTGAAAATAATAAAATTAAGAGATAATCCATTTTTATTTTTTGTATTCATTTTTATCACACCATTAGGTCTCCCAGTTTGTAGGCCGTTGGATCTCACGTACAGCAACATGGCAGGGTTCATGCGAATATTTATCAGTTATCTGCAATACGTGGCTCCTACTCACATATGTATCTATTATATGTGTATGTATGTGTATATATATATATGACAGGGTTCTGAGAACGGAGTTGTGGTATTGGTGGTATTGTATGAGGAAGTCAGGTGTAGCAAAGAAGTAGGTGAGGGTGGTGCAGGACATGTATGAGGACAGTGTGACTGCAGTGAGGTGTGCGGTAGGAATGTCGGATTGGTTCAAGGTGATGGTGGGATTGCATCAAGGATCGGCTCTGAGTCCTTTTTGTTTGCAGTAGTGATGGACAGGTTGAGGTCAGACAGGAGTTTCCATGAACGATGTTTGCGGATGATATTTTGATTTGTGGTGAGAGTAGGGAGCAGGTTGAGAAGAATCTGGAATGGTGGAGGTACTCGCTGGAGAGAAGAGGAATGAAAGTCAGAAGGAGTATGACTGAGTACATGTGTGTGAATGAGAGGAAAGGCAATGGAGTGGTGAGGTTGCAGGGAGGTGGTAGTGAAGGTAAAAGAGTTTAAGTACCTTGGTGTGTTAGAGAAGTGAAGAAAAGAGTGCAGACAGGATGGAGGGGGTGGAGAAACCGTGAGACGAGTTTCTGCAAGAGTGAAAGGGAAAGTTTATAGGACTGTAGTGAGACCTGCAATGTTGTACGGTTTAGAGACAGTGAGGAGGAACTGAAGGTGGCAGAGTTGAAGATGTTGAGATTTTCATTGGGAGTGACTAGGATGGACAGGATTAGAAATGAGTTTATTAGAGGGACGGCGCATGTAGAATGTTTTGGAGACAAAGTGAGGGAGGCTAGGTTGACATGGTTTGGACATGTGCAGAGGAGGGACATTCAGTATATTTGTAGAAGAATGCTGAGGATGGTGGTGCCGGGCAGGAGGAAATATGTAGGTAAAAGAGGCAGATGTAGAGGACAAGGTAGTGTGGAGAAGAGCAATCCAGCAATTTAGTATCACCAATCAACCTAATGTACAACCTGTGAGAGGAAACCGGAATACACAGAGAAAACCCACACAAGAACAGAGAGAAAATGCAAACTCTGCACAGAATGACCCCTTGCCCAGGAATCAAACCCAGGACCTGGTTGTGAGGCAACGGTGCTAAACACTACACCACCCCAAAGGAGAAATTTTTTTATCCTCCATAAGCTGCTTTCTGTGCAAAGTAGTATTTCTCTGTCCATCACTGAAACTTTTTTGTTGAAACCTATGTTGGGAAATTCCCTATTTGAATGAACAAGTTATAGCACAGTGATTATTAATTTCAATTCAATTAAATTCAATTCAGTTTGATTTGTATGCTGCTTTTTACAATGATGCCTGTGTCAAAGCAGCTTTACACAATCAATGGTAATTATGAAACATGTAAAATATATCAGGATGTCTTTGATTAGCAAGCAGGGCCACTGTGCCAAGGAAAAACTCCCTGGGTGGTAATAGAAAGATACCTTGAGAGGAACCAGTCTCAACAGGGAACCCATACTCATTTGAGTGATAAGCAGATAAGAGGAGTTATGCAGTGTGCGTATGTGTGTGCGTATGTGTGTGCGTATGTGTGTGCGTGTGTGTGTGCGTGTGTGTGTGCGTGTGTGTGTGCGTGTGTGTGTGCGTGTGTGTGTGCGTGCGTGTGTGCGTGTGTGCGTGTGTGCGTGTGTGCGTGTGTGTGTGTGTGTGTGTGTGTGTGTGTGTGTGTGTTTCCGCATGATGTATTTATGAAGATCTCAGCTTTATTTAACGCTCTCTCTCTCTCTCTCTCTCTCTCTCTCTCTTTCTCTCTCTCTCTCTCTCTCTGTGTGTGTGTCAGTGCACAGTGTTTGCAGGTCAGCTGAATGTGATAGCAGGTTTGGTGACCGTCTTCTATCTGCTGTCCTATGCTGCAGTAGATCTGGCGTGTCTGGCTTTGGAGTGGGCGTCTGCTCCCAATTTTAGGTACAGACAGCAACATGGCGTGTGATTTATTATATTCGTTCAGTTGTGTGGACGAGTTAGAATAAATCAAACGTCTTTAGTTTTTGCTCTCTGTACATTTCAGGCCGACGTTTCAGTTCTTCTCCTGGCACACCTGCCTGCTGGGTATGCTGAGCTGTCTGGTGATGATGTTTGTGATAAATCCCGTCTACTCGTCAGCCAGTATTGTGTTGCTACTGCTGTTACTGCTTTTTCTGCATTATCGCTCACCCACAAGCAGCTGGGGCTACATCAGCCAGGCACTTATCTTCCATCAGGTACCCAGCATCATACTCCCTCACTCACTCACTCACTCACCGACACACGGACTCACTCCCTTACTAACCCATTCACACTCGCACACACTCATCCATCTACCCACTCACCTACACACTCACTCACTCACCGACACACGGACCCACTCCCTTACTCACCTACACACTCGTCCACCCACTGACTCACTCACTCACTCACTC
>JAOTRA010000023.1:4474713-4489177 GCA_026260255.1 Pseudolaguvia tuberculata
ATGCAGGGATCCTTCTCTCTCGCGCATCAACATGAAACAACGCTCCTTTCCACAATGTGGCTGCTGCTGAACCGCCATGCACTGAAGCCACAAAACATGAAGCGCCAAGTGGCGAGGGAACACTATAATCTGATCTTATTTGTTCTTGATGACTATTTTGTGCTGTTTAATCGGAATACTTATTACTCCAGTTGTCATTACTGTAAGTGTTTAAAAAAAAACATTTCCTTTCTAGTATTTGATGACGATCCCACGGTGCCGACAACAACTAACCTTTATATCGGCTGCATTAATCCCAAGGTAGGCAGGCAAAACATTGGATCTCCAGATTAAACAGGAGGGCCCTTTTTGTGGGAATGTATTATAAATGGCTACTCTTGCAAACTCTGTCACATGCTCTGGTTTGTGTAGATGACCGAGGAGATGTTGTGTAAGGAGTTTGGAAAATACGGGCCGTTAGCTAGCGTTAAGATCATGTGGCCTCGGACGGAAGAAGAGCGGACGAGAGTGACCAACCGCGGCTTTGTGGCCTTCATGACACGCAAGGATGCTGAAAGAGCGCTGGCTGCTCTCGACGGTAAATAACGCCACACTTCGTTTTACTGACTAAATGAGAGAGATGGTGCAAGCATAAAACGACATGCGCTCTATTGTTAGTGTTGCTCTTACAAATGGGTTTGATTAGCAAATTGAATACAGACACCGAGGCCATTTAGAGTAAATAAAGGAAGCTTTCTTTATCGATGCTTTTTATAGACTGAAACTACAGCTAGGATATGCATGTTCATTGGAATGTGTGTTTGTGTGGGATAATAGGAAAGGTCTGTTCTGTTTCTTACTGCTGCAAGGTACACATAATGATAAACTTTAGAGACAATCAGTGTTCGTCTTGAGTAAGAAACAAAATGCATTAAAGAGAAGAAGAAGAAAAAATCCCCTCTGCTTTAGTTACAGTCTATATCCTGGTGTTGTCGAGAGTGAACTTAGGCTCTTTCTCTTTCCGCATTCGCTTGCAGGAAAAACGGTGATGGGTTTTGAGATGAAGCTGGGCTGGGGTAAGGCCGTGAGAATCCCACCTCAGCCTCTGTACACTCCTGTCGGAGTGCTGAAGCCTACGGCTCCGCCTCCTCCCTCGGGCCTGCCCTTCAACGCCCAGCCCAGAGACCGATTCCGCAACGACTTCTCCAAATCACGCAGTCGTGCGTCTGACGATTTCTACAAGGTAAAAACCAAGTACTCACTGCTCGGGGGTGTGACACCATCGTGACTCGCCCCTTATTGCTGTCAGGTACTTGATAAAGCTTTCTTGAGCCATGAAATGAAGTTTCATTTAGAATCTTGGAAATTGTCTAGTAGAAACATGGTGTGGATGAAGTTTTAATTATTATTAAGCTGCAAAGAAACACTAGCTGGTAATTGAATATAATGTGAAGTCAGGAAACTGATCTGATGATGATAGCGTATAAGACACACTGCAATCTTATACTCGCATTGATTCTTGTAGAAGATTAGAATTTGCCGCTAATCGTTACTCCAGTGCGTTTCTCCTGGGGTAAGCGGTATAAATTCTACCTCACATACATGTAGTAACTCTAACATGATTGCCATGATTAGGATTAGGCTCATGATTAGGATTAGGCCAGTGAGCATGTGTGTTGCACTTTTGTGTATGGTTTGATCCTTTAACCAGCATAAACTTACGCTATTGTTTGTATCTTCATCACTTGGTTTGACGTCACGAACAGACTCTGTACGACGCCGTAGTGACAGTGGTTATCCCATCAGAAAGGTACACGCTCTTTATCCACTTAATATCACAGCATGATTCAGACAAAGTAACACACACTTGTACACACACACACACACACACACACACACACTTGAACCAGAACACTGGTCCCAGATGGTTATTTCTAACATTTAACGTAGTACATGCTCTTTCATCTGCTGTTACAGTGCTGCAGTGTTTTACACACACAGAAACACACACACATACACACGGTGAAGGTGAAGATCAACCATTGTTAAATGAACAAAGTACACATTGGAGAGGAAAGTTTCTCGACCACACTTAATTCATTGCAAGGTTGTATTTTATTTAGGCCTGAAAATCGACCAAATTCAGAAGCCACATGTTAAATTCTCAAAGTACTGAACAACAAAACTAGTACATTTTGGAACGATTGTCAAGTCTGGTACCCTGTAAGTTCCGTTTACTTATTTTGCTAGGGATGCACAATATTCATCAAACAGAGAAATTATTAGCAATACAGGTATAAACTAATAAAATCTCGTAACTAGATCCGTTTAAGTTTGCTTGCTGGTAAATCACACAGATTTATCTGATTTTCATTTACAGTGCCAGTGTTGCCAGATTGCACAATTATCCATCCAGTCTGAGGTCACTGCACTTTTCTGTGTCGTTATGCCAGATTACCCCTTCCCAGCGTTGCAGAATATAAATGAATACATTTGCTCTGCTTGCTAACATTCATTCATTCATTCATCATCTTACCCGCTTATTCCCGAATTCGGATCACGGGTTTCTGCTGCGCCTATCCCAGCACACATAGGGCGAGAGGCGGGGTTACACCCTGGACGAGTCGCCAGTCCATCTCAGTGCTTGCTAATATTTGGGCTATATTTTGATGCAACTGGTGGAATTTCAGTACCAACATAGAGTAATTTTAGGAGTCAGGACCCATGTTTGTTATTCTAGTTCTATCAGAGCTACTATAATAATATTAGTAATGTTTTATTATTAGAAAATAAAAGAACATATCGGAATTGGGCTTGGGAAGGATCTAACAATTGCTTATCAGTATTAGTAAAACATTGTTTTATTGTGCATCCCTAGTTTCCGTACAAAAAATGTTTTGATGAAAACTCATGTACATTACAACTCGTTTATATTTCCCACCTTTTAAAGCATTCAAACACCGTTTCATTTCCAATATTCAGCAACATATTTACCCAAACAATCAATCAATCAATAATATAGATACACGTTCAGTGGTTTAGGTTGTAAGTTTGATTCCCAGTACCACCAAATTACCAGTAATTAATTGCTGATCCCCTGAGCGGGGCACTTTATCCCCAGATGGACGGGGATCACCAGGCTCAGTGTTGGAGGGTCGGTGACCTTGATTTTAGCTAGTTTAGGTGTGTTTGATTACGGTACGAGCTAAACGCTGCAGAACCTAGACCCTCCTGGACTGAGCCTGGTGTCCCCTGTCGAATAAATGAAAAAGGCACTCTATAAGGGGCATCAGCAAAATGGTGTAACTGGAAATAAATGGCGTGTACAGTATCGTTTTATGTGCACCGATTAATTTTTGGTTCAAAGTCTAAAATGTTTCCTGATTTAAATTAAATGTAAAAATGATGAATTTACCAGATAAGTGATTGGCAGTGGTTTTACAACCATGGGGAGGGGGGCATAGAACCGTGGACCGTATGGAGTGGGTCGTCCTCCAGCCATCTATAATTTTGTTTTGAGGTGCATCAGGGTGAGACAGAACTGACATCCATAGACGAGGGAGACAAAAAGGCAGCGTCCCCTTATTCATGCTCTCATATCCTTTGTGTTTTGTGCGGCCAGGAACCTGCTGTGCCTCATCCATAGAATGATTGAGTTTGTGGTGAGAGAGGGTCCTATGTTCGAGGCCATCATCATGAGCCGAGAGAAGAACAACCCAGACTTCCGGTGGGTGCGACTGTGTGGTCGGGTTTTTTTTCTTGTAAATACAGTTGACATTTTTAGTTAGGCTGATATTTTATATTAAGCGAATAGGATGCAGTACGACACACATAATGTTTTCCAGAAGCATCCATGTCACAACCATTTTAAAGAAAGTTTCCAAATGCTGCAAGAAGTTGATTCTATACCGATGATCCCGTTACCCTAAAACCTTAAAGGCAGGATGAAGCACAGCTCTTTTAGAATGAAGTTTTGTTAGCAGAGTTACAGTCAGTGGTTGTTCGATGGTGGAAATCATCATGGCTGAAATGGAGGATGCTGCTGATTGTTGCTTAGCAATGACAGTACACGTGTTCTTCACTTTTTTGCCAAGATATATTTGTCCCTTATTCAAAGCTTAGAAGAATCCAAGACATTTTCCAAAACATTTTAGGACAAGAACTACCCCAAGCCCCACACTACCCCTAGCCCCACACGCACATTCTTCCTCTTTGCTTCTTAATGAATGAATGAATCTTACATTAATGAAAGTAACACTGTCTGTTGTTCATTCCACAGATTTCTGTTTGACAATAAGTCTCAAGAGCATGTGTACTATAGGTGGAAGCTCTTTTCTATACTGCAGGTACACACACACACACACACACACACACACACACAGTGTGTATTCTTTATAGGTTTATTTAAATGGGATTAATTCTCTAGTCTCTCTTTTTCCTTTCCCTTATTACCTCTTTATTTATTTCTCTCTGTACCTATTTTTCCTTGCTTCTTGAGATTATTGAGATTTTACACACACACACACACACACAACTATATATATATATAAATTAGTGTGTGTGTGTGTATGTATATATTTAATGTGGTGATATATGTAATATATAAATTAGTGCATGTGTGTATCTTTGACTTGATCTTGTTACTCGTTGTCTGTCTCAGGGTGAAAATATCAACGAGTGGAAGACCTCGATGTTCCGGATGTTCCGCGGTGGCTCTCTCTGGAGGCCACCTGTCCTCAATCCCTATCTCCATGGAGATGAGGAGCCTGAAGAAGACCCCATCCCTCTCCAAGAGGAGGAGCTAAAGAAAGGGCAGCTCAAACCCGAGTAGGAGTCACTTTACTCTGTCTGTATCACTCATGCTGAGTGTTCGAGAGAATTTAATAATACGTGTGTGTATGTGTGTGTGTTAGGCACAGGGAACAGTTAGAGGTGCTTCTGAGGGGTTTGACACCCCGTAAGGTGGAGATCGGAGATGCCATGTTTTTCTGTCTAGAGAGAGCCGAAGCTGCAGAGGAGGTGGTGGCCTGCATTGCAGAGTCACTGTCTATGATACAGACACCGTTGCAGAAGAAGGTACACACACACATTTATTTTTTTTACATTTTATAAATCATGCATACATTTTTTTTTTTGTTACAAAGTTTACTTCTCACCTTTTATTTTCTATTACTCTTTTGTGCAGGTTGCCAGGTTGTACCTGGTGTCAGACATCCTGCACAACTCCAGCGCCAAAGTCTCAAACGCATCCTACTACCGCAAATAGTAAGATTTACGTTTTCAGTACTTCATACAAATCCTCGGCGTCTGAAAATATGACCCACTGTCTCGTCTGGTTCATACACAGTTTCGAGTCGAAGCTTCCGCAGATCTTCAGCGACATGGGTGAGGCGTACCGGAACATTCAGGCCAGACTGCAGGCAGAACAGTTTAAGGTGAGACAATGGATATCTATTATGTTATGGTTTGTTTGTTTTTTCGTACGCATTTTGTTACCAGTTCTTTCTATTCTCAGCAAAGGATCATGACTTGTTTTCGCGCCTGGGAGGACTGGGCCATCTACCCGGAATCTTTTCTGATCCAGCTACAAAACATCTTCCTGGGTCTCAGCAAACCAGGAGAGGAAATTCCTGAAAGCACGGAGGTGAGTGATAGACTGGGGGTATTAAGACACTGATTACATGTTGACAGCTTATTAAATGTTCACGTGGTCTCCTATAGGCCGCCTCTCCCGATTTGGACGGCACTCCTCTTGACGGCATTCCCCTGGATGGGGCAGAATTGGACGGGACGCCGCTGGACGACCTGGATGGATCCCCAATGACGTGGGAACCATCGTCTATCGACGGAGTCCCCGTGGACGACTTAGACGGCGTACCTCTGGGGCCCGGCCTAGACGATATTGATGGCGTGCCGCGTGAGTCTGAAAAACGTTTGTGTTGGTAATGAGAATCACGCTGGTGACTTGTCGAGTATAGAAATAAATGATCGATTAACTGCCCATAATGAAGGAGAGGAATGCATTCAGTCTTTTGTATTCTATTGCCATTGAGTTCATCTATTCACCACATGCCATTAGGGATAATGTTGTTCACTTCCTCTTTCTTTCTCCATCTCATTTTATCTCTCTCTCTCTCTGTATCCTCTTACTTTTACCCTCTCTGTTTCTTTCTCCCTCCCTCCCTCCTTCCTTCCTTCCCTCCCCTCTCTTTTCTCTTTCTCACAGTGGACGATGGCTTTGAGGCGAAGACGTTACCGAGCGTGGCCTTGTCAAAGTGGGAGCGAGTGGATGATGTAGAACACACTGGTAACCACACACGCTCTGCACATTTTTTCCTTGTCTTTTCACGCTCCGTTTTGACTTTTCATTTGCTCCTGCAGCTAAATCCAACCCCGAGGATGAGACGAGGTAAAAGTCTTGATGGCATAGATCAGTTATATATTAGACATCTATTTAAATTTCCTGCTTCACAAGCTCTCCTACTTTTAACCCCGTGCCAATCCTTTAACCACCTGTGCCCTTACCCCCAACCTTGGCAGACGCCCAAAAGAGCATGACGCTGACTCGGGCGACGGCGGTACCAGCAGCAGCGAGGATGACGATGCTGCAAGTCCCAGCAGATTTGAAGGGGCGGAGTTTAAAAGCAGTTTGCGCAACTTTGAGATGTCTGAGGGCAAGCGGAGCCGACTCAGAGAGCTGGAGGTAGGAACTCTCTCTCTCTCTCTCTGACGCACATACATATCACCAATAAATAACTAAGAATATAAGTGTGTGTGTGTCAGGTGAAAGTGATGAAGTTTCAGGACGAGTTAGAATCAGGAAAAAGGCCCAAGAAATCCAATATGAGCCTTCAACAGCAGGTCCAACACTACAGGAACAAACTGCTACAAAAGGTAACACACACACACACACACGTACACACGTACAAGTTTCGGTCGACGTCTCCGGCTGTTAATTTTCTTCCAACCCTTCTCTGTGTAGGAATTCGATAAGGACGAAGAGGAAAAGTGGGAAATGTCATCCACCAAGCAGAAGGACAAGACGAAGAAGGACGAGCGAAGAGAACGAGCCGAGGACAAAAGTAAGGGGAAAGAACGGGATCGAGAAAGTAGCAAGAAGAGTGAGGATCGAGAGAGGAGCAGGGGACGAAGTCGAGAAGGGGACAAGAAAGAGAGGTACACGCACCTACACACACACTAATGATAGTTATGATGGAAAGTCTCTCAATACAATACATGGGTAACTGTAAAGTATCACAATATATTGCAATTAAACTTGCAATGAAAATAAACAATATTCACCACCATATCGGCACCAATTACAGGAGTGGAGGAGGAAGAACTGAGTATGGATGGATACTTGGTTAGAATAGTGATATCATGATAAATATTGTGATAGTTATGCATATCAATACTTTTACACACCCCTATTATATGATAGAATTAATATGTTCCGTTTCTGTGCATTTAGGACAAGATCCCGTTCTCCGCGGCGGTCCAAGCGTTCCCGTTCTCCGTCTCCACAACGCCGCTCCAGACGCTCCTCGTCCCGCTCTCCACACCGCTCACATAAGAAATCCAAGAAAAACAAACACTGACCTCAACGACTTCTTGTTACTCCAAGCACCTCGATGGACTGCGACCGCATACAGCTAAACACACACACACACACACACACACACACACACACACAGTCTGTATAAAGCTTAACAGCCAGACTTCTGTCTGGAGTTTTACTGTCTGTAGTTTCCCAGAATTCTCCACTTTGTGGTTGTCAATTTTTAGAGGCAGGTTTTTTTTTGTTTTTTTTGTAAAATGAAGTTGAAACAATTATTTGTACAGATGTCTCTGTTTTCTTTCTTCTTTTAAAAGAAAAGTCACGATTATTGCGCTCTCTCACAATCTTTACAATAAATGGCTCGTGATGATGACCTGAGTCGGGTTGTTAAACAAATTATAAATAAATAAATCATGACTGAATAATTAAAATAAATATTCTAATCAGGAAATGCTGTAGCTCCGCCCACTTCAGTTGAGATTTGTTTTTTGATGAACGGATAATATAAATGATGTTGTGGTTTAAAGGGTGTAGCCTGAGTGTGGGGTTAATACAGTAAAAAAAAAAAAAAAAAAAAAGTACAGACAATATTGACATAAATACCTTCTTTACTTAAGATTCTGCCTTTTACATGGGAAAATTGTTAGTCTTTCTTTGTGAACCTTTTGAAAAATATTTTATATCCATAACACTGAAAATCAATAAAACTGAAGTGGTTTGGATGTAGAAAATTAAAGAGGAAGTGATCAGAAAAATTTGCACAACACACTTCTGGTGTTCAGGGCAAGAAACAAGGTGCAATGTAACGATAGGTGTTGGGGGGGGGGGGAGTTCAGTGAAGATACAAAATGGTCTTTTCTAGAAGGGAAAGAAAGTGGAAACAACATTAATACCAAAAAGAGCTGCACATTTACTTCCACTTTTAGATCAAATGCTACTACATCATTCGGCCATTTCTACTTTCCAAATACCCCGAAAGCATAACTGTATTACAGTGACGCGCTGCAATGGCTGAGCTGCATTACTGGACATGTTATGGGCTAGAAGGTGAAGTTGCTATGTTGCGTGGAATTGTGTGGGTGTGGCTAAATATCACAATTTTCCATATTTTTTTCTCTTTAATATGGCTAGGGGGTGTAAGGGTGGGAAAAAGGTATGAATATTGTAAAGATTCCGTTATTATTAAATGTTTAATAAATGCAGCTTGTTGTGCGTTCGATGTTGGTCGGGTTTTATCCACACAGAACAAAGGCAGGAAAAAAGAAAAAAAAACAAACAGAAGTGCAAAGTGTTCTGAATTTGTTCATTAAAGTTCTCCATCGTCTCCATTTACTGGGTCCCTGTTCCCTGACTAGAGGACAGGGTTTAATGACCCTCGCCCATCTCAGAGAACTCACCAGAAGCCGATTGGTGGAGGGGTTTTACAGCCCTCGAATTAAAAAAAGACATAAGATAAAGTGATACTGCTGGAATTTCCTTGGTTTTTAAAAACAAAGTTGTCTGTTTTTAGTATTTTTTCACGTTGACGAATACTTTGATGGCGCCGGTGAAGTCGGCCGAGAGAAGAACTTCGGTGTGGTCCGTTTTTAATGCTCCTATAGGCGGCAAAAAAGAATAAAAAGAAAGAGAGCTGATGTAAGGTAACACAAGCTTTACGAGACAGGTCGCCATGGTTACAAGCACTACCTGATGGGATGGGCTCCGATTCATCAGAGACGTCGCTCTTGCTCTCAGTTTCGGGTTTTTCTGCCCCCGGCTCCCGAGGCACAATCAGATCAGGATGTGGTGCAAAGATGGCTGAGGTCACGACAGCATTATGGGCTACGAGACAAAATGTTATGGGTGACTAGGCTAAATCTGCATACTAGCCATATTACACAGACGATTATCAACGATTCACTTTAAGTGTACAATACGATTAAACATTTACAATTAATCCGCACGTTTACAGAAATATCATCACCCGTCCCGCCAACTTCCAGTATACCTTTAATTCCTTCCCAGAAGTCATTGCGATCCCTGCGTACAGAGGTAAATTTGCTCAGGTCGTGGTAGGTGCTCCAGATGTACACATATTTATCCTCCGAGCCGCTCACAATGAACGAGTAATCGTGACTAGACGATAAGATAAAGCGCTAGCTGTTAACTCAGCTGTTTGATTCATACGGACAAGTGATTTTTTTTCTGCCCTTCCTCACCTGAAGCTAGCTTTGATCTGACTGCTACTGTTCACGTAGCCTTTGTACTTCATGGACAGCGACAGGTCTCTCAGGTCGTACAGACGTATTCGAGAATCGTTTGACGTCACCAGGATCTGTTGCAGTGGAAGAAATCACTAAAAACACACTGAAGTATAATGTGTGTGTTATATGTGTGTTTCCCGACTGTTCTGGTACCTTGTTCTCTCCAGGTAGAGGCTCGATGCCAGTAATTTTGCGGCCGACTCGGTTCCTACCCCTGGTGGAACGCACATGAATCTGCGTGTGGTATTTGAGACGCTGTGTAGGGTAAACAAAGAAAATGAAAAGGTTTGTTACAAGTCGTCTTAGTAGTTACACGGTGACACAGATCAGTTATCGGTCTAAACAGCACACGGTCCTGAAACCTGAATAAACCAGTTCCAACGTGTGCGTGTAAGGTGATACCTACATCGTGACAAGGACCTTAATAAGCATCACGGTGTGGTTTATAATGTGCAACAGTATTTGTACCCTTGACTGCCACACCCATAAGGCTACTGGAGAAAAGCCTTCTGAACACAATAGAGCTCAAGACACACACACACACACACACACACCTCAGTGTCGTAGAAAATGCAGCGTCCATCATAGGTGCCGATGACTGCGTATTTGCCGTTCTGGCAGAAGTTGGCTGCAGTGATGAGGCACGTCTGACCGTCTACCTCGTTCCACAGCGCCACCTTCTTATCCGGAATGTTCCACAAACGCAGCTTTCCGTCCAGAGAGCCGCTCAGGAAATACCGGTCGTCCTACACAACACAGGCATGCATAAGCGTTAGCAATTTCCTGTTTGCTTGGCCCCCTGCGGGACATTCCGGATAGGACATGAACTCACTCTGGGATGGAAGGCGATTGCTGTGACAAAGTCGATGTGCTGGAAGCAGCAAAGACACTCTCTCCTCGAGATGTGCCACAAACGCACAGTCTTATCCATGGAGGAGGACAACAGGAAGTAGTTCTGGGGAGACAGAGCCCTTTACAATGTCAGCGAGTGGTAGGTGGATGTGATGCACTGTGATTGAAACTTCATGGAAATGGGAACTTTCTCTAGCACAACTATTATCAGTCCTGATTACAGACCCTTTCATTTACATGCTTCTGCTCTTGGCAGAAGACGGGGGTGGGCCAGGAAATCGCAGACACAGAAAAACAATACAACGAGCGGCTCACACTCACTCGAAATGTGGAAGAAAATAAAAGGCGTAGCATGTCCACCAGTGACACGGGGTTTGGCTCTGAAGATGAGCACTCTCACCTTGGACCAGGAGAGATCGAGGAGATCGGCTGTGTGGCCTTTATACTTGCAGAAAGGAATCTGCCTGAATGGAACATTCCGGTCTTCGAGCTCAGAGTCCTCTGCCGTCGCCGCTGCTGCGGCCGCCGCCAACTGATGCACAGAAGGAAATAAAAAACGGTGCATGTCGACATGGCAAATGCAGAACTACCCCGAATCATACTATACAGAACAACAACTTCTACTGTGTGTGTGTGTGTGTGTGTGTGTGTTTTATACCGCTCCTTCAGTGTCAGACTTGGAGGAACATAGACTCTCTTGAGAGGGTGAAGGCGACACACGACCTACAGCAACACAAAATATATAAAAATGCAGAATAAGCAGTGTAACAGTACTTTATAAAGCTGTCTCCAGACAAGTGTGTGTGTGTGTGTGTGTGTGTGTGTGTATAATTGTGTGCGTTTTTTACCTTCTGTATTATATTTGATCCTCATATTGTTAAAGTAGTCATAAGCGTTTTTTAGAACCCAGATTCGAACCACGTTGTCCTGACCAGCTGTAGCCAGGAGTCGGCCACAATGAGAGAACTTCATCGTCCAGACGGCTCCCTGACCACCAACCCCCCCCCACACACACACCACACACACACACACACACACGAATAAATGTATTAGCAAATGGTTCCACTCATCGCAGATTACGTGAATGCAGGTGACTTGGCCCCGCCTCCTGTTCCTCACCATGTGCTCTCCGCTGAGGTCCTGCACCACTCGGATCTGGTCGAAGTCAAAAGGCCCCTTGAAACCATGCGCGGCTTTGAATTTGACAGGCCGCGTGTACGGCATTCCCTCGTCATCGCTCGAGGACGGCTCGTCCTGCTCAGAGTGAAACACTTCATCCCGCACGCTCTTCACCTTGTTCACCGCACGCTCACCGTATTCCTCCGCCAGGTGCTTCGCCCGCTTCACTGATTTGCCCAGGAACTTCTTCAGCTGAGTGCTGCACAGAGAGTAAAAGCCAAGGGGTGGGTGTTCAGGGCGATGAAGAGAGGAGAAATAGGAAGAGAAAATAGATAAAGGCGAGAGAAAGGAAGGAGAAACAGCCAAAAGAAGAGGAGGATAGAACTGCTGAAGAGGTGGCGTGAAAGGGAAAGAAAAGAGGAGGAAAAAAGAATGAGAAAGGAAGTGGGATTTTTTTTAGGTTTCATTACGTTTTCTGTTTGAGTTTCCCTCCATCAGAGTCTGTGAGCAGAGCTTGACTCTTGTCATCATCATCAGACTGCGCAGCATCGTTCCTGAGACGAGAAAAGATCAAAGCCAAAGCTAAACCTTGCTAGCCGTCAGTCAATATTAGTTTTTTTCTTTAAGGAAAACCCCCTACGGTCTGGATATAAATTTATTTGGGGTGGGGCAGAGTGTCAACTTGCTGAAAAAAACTAGGACAGATTGAAGTGTGGAGAATAGGATCACTTGGGGAAAAATCCTGTAGACAGAGCAGCTGGCTTGCTTTGCGCTGATGTCACCCTGAGGGCTTTTTACAGTGACTATAAAACTGCAACTTTCTAGTCACGCCTTGCATTTCTATTCTAAATTCATTTATTTTTTAGGTCTGATCACACCTTTGACTGCAGCAGTAGAGGGGTTTGTCTAAATGAACACGCTTGCTGATCTGCAAGTCGGTGGTTATTCTATATTTTCGGGGGGGGGGGGGGGGGGGGGGGGGGGGGGGGGGGGGGGGGGGGGGGCACACTACTAAAGTGGTGCAAAAGTGTTGGGTTGGTAATCGTACGTGATGTACTCCTTGGTCCGTCTCATGATGTGAAGCGTGAGTGGGTTGATCCCGGCTGGCAGTTTCTCCTCTGCCTGATTCAGAGGGATCTCCTCGCCTGTATCCAGGTTCTTAATCATCACGCTTGCCAGGATCTCCTGCGTTGATACGAGAGGACCTGTATGAATGACTGGAGCTCTGATGCACCTTGGCACTATGTACTATGTCTACTGTGCGTAACTGTACCTCATCTGTGAGCTCTCTGCCAGAGTTAGAACGTGGTCTCTGGGGTCCAAGGGTTTCGCTCGGACTGGGTTCTCGCTCGCCACATTCCTACACACACATAGCAAATATTACACCATCTAAACAACTCATATCGTGATCACATACGTGAGTTTCATTTTCATGTCAGACATCAGTACAGGACCACCTCACCTCTGCTGTCACCACTTTATCCCCGCTGGTGGCACTGGCGAGGTCCAGTGAGTGCTGTAGCTCTTTAGCAAGTCCTCTCACACCAGAGTTGGGACTGACTAATCCACACGGCTCATCCGCTTCCTGTGTAGACACTGTCCAATCACAGCACAGCATTGTGCATTAAAAAGTTTTGCATAATAAGTCAATGCACCGTCTAGGAAAACCATCATATAAAAAAAACCCTCCCAATTGTCTCACCTTCCAACCTTGTGGGCCGGATGTTTTCCTGAGACTTTTTACTGAGAGGGAGAGAGGGGCGAGACGGAGGTGGCGGCCTGGGAGGAGGAGCTCCGATGGGAGGTGGTGGTCTTGAGGGAGGAGTTTTCTTTGTGCTCGCTACAATATCCGGCTCTACCGTAAACTGCCTGGGAGGTTTCGACGGGCCAGAGGAGTCAGACTCCGGTTTGTCCCCAAGCGGCACCTGTTCCAAGAGATCTGCCGTTTTGGCCGTGTCCATTTCTGCGGATTGAGCCATCCCCAGTGCGTTGGTGATATCCGGAGGAGGAGGAGCAGGAGAAGTCTCGTTCTGAAATGCCCGAGCTTCATCTGGAGCTCCTTCCTGTGTGACTGGCGTGTCCTGTGGCCTCGTTTCCTGTGCTACATCGCATTCATTTGGAGCTGAAGGCAGATCTGAGGCTACAGGAGGTTCTGGAATTGAAGGGGCAGGGCTTTTCTCCTCACCTCTCAGCAAATCGTCCTCGACTCCGCTCCCTTTCTGACTCTCCTCTATAATACTGTCGATGATCTGAAAAAAGGGGGGTTTTTTGTTCAGAAGCTACAGCAACAAACAAACTGTCCTTTCATTCTCAGGTTTGCAACTCAGGTAAAACAATTATATAGCTATAACGGAGAAACTATCAGGACCTGCAGAGAGTAGTCATGCCGAGGCTCTCGCGAAGCAGCTTCTTCCTGGACTGCACTTTCTGGAGCCTACAAACACATTAAGAGCACAATTTCATACACCTCCACATTTACTAATTGTACAACAGTCTAATTCCCAGAACTGCCGACTTGTACACAGAAGCTCACAGATTCTCTATCCGAATTAGATTTCATATTTTAAATAAAAGGATTACATGTAATTTTATCTATACCTGCGAATGGGGAAGAACAAACTTTCCAGGTGACCTGAGGAATAAAAAAAAGATAAGTAAATACACCCTGTTGTATATAAATACAGACATATATATATATATATATATATATATA
>JAOTRA010000023.1:4580768-4590774 GCA_026260255.1 Pseudolaguvia tuberculata
TGTGTGTGTGTGTGTGTGTGTGTGTGTGTGTGTGTGTGTGTGTGTGTGTGTGTGTGTGTGAGAGAGAGAGAGAGAGAAAGACAGTGAGTGTGTGAAAGAAGAGAGTTAAAAGAGAAAGAGTAGCTGGGGACCGGAAAAGGAAAAGATATTTAACCTATTTACCCAAGAAAATGGAGTAATGGAAGGGGGGCGGGGGGGATTGAGAATCCCTCCTCTTGGCAGGTTTAATTCTAATATGACTGTTACACAGTTCCAACTTGTAAACAAACCCACTGCTTTTTGTTTTCAACTATTAATCAACATGACAGTAATAATATCTGTAACAATAGCAGATAACCAGTGGTTCAAACCTACTCTGTCGTCTAACCGTCTGCTCTGGAAATATATGTACACACACACACACACACACACACACACGCGCGTGCGCATATGACTATACACTAGTAAGTACATCCTTTAGCTACCTAAAAATAACCAATCACCAACGCCACAACTAGCTACCAGCAGTCTTGACTACTCTTCATACCGATAACGTTTCCCAGTAATAGTTGAAACCAATCAGCAAGCTTGTTCCTAATAAGACAAACGGTAGCCTGTATTTTTTATTATTCCTTTTTTTTTTTGTATATTTATATATTTGTAAAGCATATAAAAGTGTGATGTATTTAAAATCCAGATTATAAAAAAAAAAGAAAAAAAAAGTGACCGGTTATTTTTAGCGTCTTTTTAATTTTATTTCTAAACGCAGGAATAAAAAAACTTTTACTTTCATGTTGCGAGCGTTGTTCGCACCCGTGCCATCGATGCGCCGGATTCGCCCTTGCTTTTTAGGCTTTTGTTGGTGATGGTCCCTCGGACCTTGATTTGTCGTCAAAACAAAATGTAACTTTCTCAAGGATGTAATAAAGATAGATTTTAGTGTATGGGTGTATCAGGCGGCTCGCTCAGGAGACCACAAACAGCTCAGGTTGTAGATTTTAGATTTTTTTTTTCTGACTTATGATAACTAATCCAATCCTTATGCAGTGTTTAACCGGATTTGCAATATGACCTTAATTTGAGCGTCTGAGAAAGAAAATTAAAACTATTCTAAACAGTTACTATGGCAACCGGCAGTACTCCCAAGTATTGCTTCCAGCACCTGTCACTTTGACCGTATCCTGTTTAACCATATGCATGTTTACCTGGTACCACTTATTAAAGTACACTCGCCTGTCCATGTACTCAACGTACGCTTTTTTTAGGGTGTGGTGGTGGTGGTGGGGGGGGGGGAGATGTGGTGTAATATATTTAGCTGTGTTGTAATAATAATAATAATAATAATTCAAAACCTTCCCTAACTATTAACACAGCAGGAAATAACGGTAATTTGTTTGTTTACTACAGCTTTGTTTTCCAAGTGGCCATTATTGTTTTTGTTCTTTTTTTTGGTTTTGTTAATGGAACATTTTTTTCCTTTTTGTGGTACAAATCTTCCTTGAGTAAAATAAAACCTATTTAGCACTGACTTCTATAGTTATAAGCGTTTTATATTTAACGATGATATTTACCATGTAACTTTGTGGGATTGAACTGGATTACAAAAATATTATTTCATTTTGGGTTTTTTAAAGCTGTGAATCTGATAGGCGCAGCAGACCCCGTGACCCCGGATTCGGGAATAAGCGGGTAAGAAGATGAATGAATGAATACAAAAAAAAAATCATATACCAGACATTGGAACATTTTTCATCTCTGGATCTTAAAACTTGTTTGTCAATGCCACTGAAGACTCCAGTATTCCTCGCTGCCCTTATCACCCTCTAACAGTTCTGACACAAGAGAAGGTTGACAGCAAAAATAGAGGAATAAACAAGTACAAATAGAATGGGCAGGGGTGCACAAACTTTTGACTGTGGGACCTGAATTATTAAGTCGTTATAAACTGATTGTTTAGCCAGTTTAAACAACAGATTGTTAAATAGAATATTTCAGTATTAATAATTTTTAATAAAAAAAAAAGTTTCCCCGGACAGAAAAACGCAGTCTGATATTTGTTCGTAACTTTTACTTAAGAAAAACGTCTCGCTAATCTTTTCAAATGGCACACAGCTAATACGCAGGACACCAGGCAAACTTCGTTGAAGATTACGGAAGGTAAGATCCTGAAAAGTGGGAAGGTGGTGGCTTGATGATTTAAGATGTTAAGACTTATACCAGAAAGACATGGGTTCGATTCCCACCTACAAGCAAACACTGTGGGTCCGTAACGCTGAATTGCTTCATCGTAAGTCACTGGATAAGAGCGTCTGCCAAATTCTGTGATGTGCATAACTCTATATAACTCTGGGTATCGGTCACACCTTTTGTAAACTCTTGAGGAACTAAAGCTATCCAGTGGTTTAGATCCACCTTCCAGTTTGTTATACAGCAGGATTTCCCAGTCATTATTGCATAACTACTCAGCCCATGTTATGTACGTCATACACTGGTGCAAGTTTTATTCGGCCTGACAGAAAGTCTCTGGCTTTGTGGACTTGCTTGCCACTTTCTTGCATCTCCACAGCGACAAAGTAGTAGTGTTCTAAAAGTGGTTCGGAAGGACTTGTTGCAGAGAGCGTAGCACAAGGGGTTGACCGTGCTGTTGACGTAACACAACCAGTATCCCAGATACCACAGGTTTTCAGGGACATGGTACGAAATAGAAGCCAAGACCATGACGTTGTATGGAGTCCATGTCAAGATGAAGGCAAGTAAAATGGCGCTAAGCGTCCGTGCTGCTTTCTTTTCTCGAATGATCATGTTTGTTTGCCGCTTGGTTTTGGGCTGCTTGTGGATGCTGAGGTCCAGCAGTTTGTTTGTTTTCAGTGAAAGAAGTCTGGGAGATTGACTGGATGATGGTTCTTCTTCCAGGTGATTCTCTGATGTTACTTGTAGATCCTTCAGCTTGATCGGTGCAGAATCTGATGCGGATAGCGTCCTTGTGTTATGGTCTTCTTTTGGCTCATCCTCGTTTGTCAAGGATGTCGCAGCATTGTCGTCATCATCCTCATCTTCAATGTTCCAGGTGCTACTGTTGCATGCCTCTCTGCAGGTAATTTCACTCTGTGGTTGCTGAATGGAGTGGTTTCCTGGAACCAAAGGAAGTTGCTGTTGTCTCACTGTAAAGCATCCAACTGGTGTTTCCCTGACAAACTCTGGACCTTTCCTGGGATGTATCTCAATGGAGCTGCTGAGACTGCTTTGGGTACTGTTGGACCACTTGTTTGCTATCCTCACGGAGCTACTCTGACTGCTCCCAACAGACCCGACAATTTTGGCAAGTTCCTTTGCCCTGTTTTCAATTTCCCAGTAAATTCGCCAGTATAGAATGATCATGATGCTGACCGGGAGGTAGAAAGCTGCTATGGCTGTTCCAAAGGTTAAAGAAGGCACCGTTGAAAAAGGGATCGAGCAGTTATCCTCATCCTTCAATTCTCCTTCTGAATGAGGCCAAAACAAGATGGCAGGCGCCCATAGTACAAATGACACTACCCACGCTAGTGTGATCAGTGCCGCAGCTTTCCTGGGTGTACGTTTGGTCCTATATGTTAATGGTCGGGTAACAGAAAAATACCTGTCAAAGCTGATTACTAAAAGGTTCATGACTGAAGCATTGCTAGCTACGTAGTCTAATGCTAGCCAGAGATCACATGCCAGTTGTCCCAACATCCAGCGACCCATTATGATATTGACCGTGTAGAGGTTCATCGAAACGGTGCCCAGAATCAAATCAGCCACCGCCAAACTCAAGAGATAATAGTTACTGATGGTTCGCAGTTGCCGATTGAGCCGGAATGATATGAGTACTAACAGGTTACCCAAGATGGTAATAAAGGAAAGTGTCCCGGTCACAAGAACAATTAGAACTACTTCCCAAAGCTGATGTCCTCCAATTGTTCCCCGACCTACCGTCAAGTTGGATGCCTGAGATTTGAAGGGGTGATTCATGGTAACACCCAAAATGCAACATGAATTACTTGTGGAAAGGTTCATTCTTCAGGAGTTGAGATCTTGCCATGAATACCATTCTGACAACATGATGGTCTTCTGATGAAAGAAAGAAAAAGGAGTTTGAGTTAAGTTTTAGGTACAACACATTTAATCTGCTACGGTTCCCTCTGCTCGCTTTTACTAGCAAGGGTGTATAATTAAGTTGGGGTTAAACCATGACCTATTGTAATCATGCAGACTTGCCCTGATTTGAGTACCAAACTTCAAACCCATGTTATTGCGTCATGTAAGATCCATCATAACAAAATGAAACCTTTTACCGTCATCAAATAAAAAGTCTCAGGTGCTAATTAATTTTGCAACGGGTCCACTGTTCCCCCTGTGTATTAACTTTACTCTGGACCATGTGGACTCGGACAGGAAATAACCTGATTACATTTGTTTTAAGATAAGTTGCCATTCAATCTTCATTTGTAAGGGGAAAATAAAGATCCAAGATGGTTTCTCAAGTCACTTCATGTCAGGTCAACCCTAAACAGGTTGCCAGTCCATCGCAGGGCCACACATAGACAAACAACCACACACACACTCCTTTATGCAATCACCAATCAATCTAATGTACATGTTTTGGGACTGTGGGAGGAAACCGGAGTACCCGGAGAATATCCAAGCAAGCGCAGAGAGAACATGCAAACTCCACACAGAACTACCCCAGGCCCGGGAATTGAACATTACGTTTTAATTGGGTCTATGTAAACTTCTACCAAATTCAAACTTGTGCGGTTTAAAAGTCCTTTCCTACATCGGATAAGTGGAGGCTAAAGGGGGTCAGTAAACACACTGACGTCTGCTTTATTCAACCAGAACAGAATATGTCCGAGTTGATACTCCACTATGACGGTTTATTAGTCTCCTGCTTGAAGAAGACGGACTTTCTCTTTAGAGTTCATAGAATATTAATAAAAGGGAAGACAGCCAGACCAAACCCTGCTAGCATCTCAGCAACAACAAACAAACAGATTAGTGGTAAATTCTATCTCAAATGTAAACTAAAATCTTAATCTCATATCACCCATCCCACACACACACACCCACACACACTTAAACGGATTAGTGGTAGGAATACTAGCCCAATGGGACATGGGTTTTTGTTAAACACTGGTCCACACATGGGTGAAATTGGTTTAATAGCTACTAAGATGTATGCTTGCATAAAAAATAAGTTATTGAAACGTACCAATGTAGGAGTCTGTCGGTCTGTGTGTCAGTTAACAGATGAGTGTATAAAAACTGTCACCGTTCCTGGACTTGCATTGTGAGAAATTTCAATCGATATTTCCAGTGTAAGTTCCAACCATCGCCTGTCAACCCATCTGACCATAAATGTTCCTTATGAACAGCAGATCTGATGAAACAACAGATGGGCACAAGTGCGAGTCTGCTCCGACCCTGTCTGGACACGCCAGAGGTTTGGAGTCAACTGTCATAACGGTGTGTGTGAATTACACACATGCGATGCTGGTGACGAGCTGCAGACGAGGCACCCTGTTTACCTTGGTTTCACTCCTGAAGTCTATTTCTATTCATAAATAATGAAGCGAGTGGCTCAATAATTGAGCTAGCTTATGGCTGTTAAACCCCCCCCCCCCCCCTCCCAAGACATCGTAAAAAAAAAACCATGATAACGTGATGGTGATATTGTCACTTCAAAGAAAAAAAGGAAGAAAAAGGGGGGGAAATGAAACAATGAAAAATGGGGCCAAGCCAGACTCAAAGAATAAAAGATAAAGGAAAGAATGAGTTTTATGAAATCCTGGGAACTGGAAAATTATTGTTAGTAATTTTCTGTCTGACTTTCTGCCTGTCTGTCTGTCTCTCTGTCTGTCTGTCTTCAAAAAATGGTTTGAGATATATAAAAATGTCACTGAGGACCCGGTGCAGTGGCGTAGTGGTTAGCACGGTCACCTCACAAGGCAAGAAGGTCCTGTTTGGCCGTCTCCCAAAGGGTCTGTTCGGAGTTTCCATGTTCTCCATGTGCTTGTGTGGGTTTTGTCCCGGTACTCCGGTTTCTTTCCACAGTCCAAAAACATGTACATTAGGTTAGATGGTGACTCTAAATTGTTCATAGGAGTGAGTGTGTGTGTGTGGTTACTATGGTAGTCTGTGTTGCCCTGCGATGGACTGGTGACCTGTCTAGGAAGTAACTCTACCTTTCGCTATGTGTGCGCTGAGATAGTTACAGTTGACCCCCCTGACCTCGAATTAAGGGGGTTAGAAGATGAATGTCTTGTCTGTAAATTAAACTCAAAATCTCAACAATCACAAAAATAGCTGTGACATCCTGTGGACAGAATAAAGATATTTTTAGGGGTTTTGTTAATTGAAAAAATCACAGCCCACAGGGAATATATTTAGGGAACCAATCACCAATACAAATTTAACAATAATGTAAATCTGGAAATTTAGTAACAAAAAAATGGATATTAAATATAAAAATCCAAATGATTTAAATATTGTTCTGATATTGTTTCTGTGACGGTATATAATATTAAAATATATTAATACATGCTATTGTTTATGCTACGATAAGCAATCAAATGTAATTACAACGCTCACTGACGTCTATTGGTGGCTAATTTCCTTAGGAATCATATTGGACCGTGTCTCTGTAATTACTCTATAACCCTGGACTGTATTTGCTTTGGTCCTCACAAACCTGTTCTCATTTTCCTGATGTGTCATAAAACCATGAGATTCAGTGAGGCAGATTTTATAAGGTTTTTTAATTTCCTCAGGTTTGAACAGGTGAATTATGATTTCTAATCAAGAAAGATACAAAGTGTTTGTTCAGCCTAGCATGCCAGACCGAGATCTGTAATTAAAGATGGTGGCCCGTTTAGTAAAAGAAGAGCTGATCACGAAGGGGCCATGAAGGCTTTGTCTTTGTCTTTGTCTTTGTCAAGGTCTGCGGCTGAGTGTTGAGCCGATACACACAGTGAACTAAGTGTGTGTCGCTCCTTTTTTTTTTTTTAATCAAAACCTGTCCCTGTATTGACGTCCTGTATTGGGCAGAGCGGTGGCGTAGTGGATAGCACAGTCGCCTCACAACAAGAAGGTCCCGGGTTTGAATCCTGGCCCGGGTTCTTTCTGTGCGGAGTTTTGCTTGCGTGGGTTTCCTCTGGGTGCTCCAGTTTCCTCCCACAGTCCAAAAACATGCAGATTAGGTGGATGGGTGATTGTAACTTGTCCATAGGGGTGAATGTATGTGTGAATGGTTGTTTGTCTATGTGTGGCCCTGAGATGGACTGGCGACCCGTCCAGTGTGTACCCCTGCCTCTCGCCCTATGTGTGCTGGGATAGGCACAGCAGACCCCTGTGACCCTGTATTTTGGAATAAGCGGGTAAGAAGATGAATGAATGAATATTTTTCATTACTACTAAGTAGATAGCACAGTCGCCTCACAACAAGAAGGTTCCTGGTTCAATTCCCAGGTCGCGGATCTTTCTGTGCGTAGTTTGCATGTTCTCCCAGCACTTTCCTCTGAGTACTCCGGTTTCCTCCCACAGTCCAAAAACATGCCGATTAGGTGGATTGGGGATTGTAAATTGTCCATAGGAGTGAATGTGTGTGTGAATAGTTGCTTGTTCATGTGTTGCCCTGAGATGGACTGGCGACCCGTCTAGGGTGTACCCCCGCCTCTCGCCCTATGTGTGCTGGGATAGGCACCAGCAGACCCCCGTGACCCCGAAATAGGGAATAAACGGGTAAGAAGATGAATGAATGACTTACTACTAAAGAAATGTAAACTTTTACTGGTGCAATGATGGCTCATATGGTTAAAGCCCCGCCACCGGCATGTCCAGTACAACAGTACTTGAGCAGGACACTTTCTGCTCTAGAGGGTGCTGTATCATGGCTGACCTAGTGTTCTGACCCCCAACCTTCCATGGTGGGATATGTAAAGAAATACATTTCACTGTGTGTTGCACGGTGTATAATCCTATACGTGACAAATAAAAATCTTTGCATGGTTCTAGAGGGCTGAAATCTGGCCTCTAATCGTTAGTATCTAAATGTGACCAGTAGAGGGCGGCAGATGCAATCTCATGTATGAAGCTGCATCGGAGTTGACGCTACACACTCGTGTGTCCACTTTACCTGCAACTCACTGAAGTAGTGACAAGTGGAGACTCCTTCCATCGACATTGGGTACACTATAACTTCCTGTCCTCGTCCATTGTAATACATTATAAACTATACGAAAAGGTTCCTCCGTGTTTTTAATGTTTTTTTCCTGTCATGTTCTGCTTTGTTTTGGTCTGAAGGACAACAAACAAATAAAACAAAAGTGTACTGAAAGGAAAGCACAGGTCGTGTCCCATGGAGGCGCGCGCGGAAGGATTTTTTTTAATGCAAAAGAATGACAGGAAACCATTTGTGAAAACTGTTCATCTGTAGGGTGTGTCGGGGAAAATGCAATAAAGGCAACTGCAGCAAACGAGCACAGATACGCGGACCACCGCAGCGCTTGTAACTAATTAATTAATTAATTAATTCATTCATTCATTAATTATCGGATTATTATTATTACTAGCGCAGTTATTCTGGAAGCTATCAAACGCGCGAGCGCGGTGTCACGTGACTGCACGATCCGCTCTAGGTGAGGTGAAACGTGAAGCCGCGCGCTCGGATCGGGGCGCGCTGCTGCACTGAGGTGTAACGGTGCGACAGAGCGCGAGCTTTCAACTAACAGAAGGTAAATTGTCGAGCTTAATGATAAAAGTATCGAAATGATTCGTAAATATTTCCTAAATAATATATTTATTAATGTAATTTGATGGGGGAATTTTTTGTCTTTATCTGTTTTTTTTTAAATGTTTAAAAAAAATTAGAACACGTTATAAACTTGTTTTACACACGAATTGTACAATTTAAACCTGATCTAAATGAGCGAAAGTTAGCAGAAGCTTTAGCATAATTGGGTTTCAGAGACATAAAATAATTAAAAGATTTAGAGAAAATGAAATAAAGTCTTTTTTAACCACTGAGTGGAAAATAAACCCCTCACCTGTGGAAGAGAATGTAAACGTTTGAGAGATTTAACGTTGTTTATTTATTGTAAATTCTGTTCCAGGTTGTATGAGCAGCTCATTTACCTCAGAAAATCTTTCAGTTTAGCTGTTAGCATAATATAGTGTTAAGACTGAAGGGCCGACCTACCAAAACACTTACGTGTGGAAGAGAATGTTCTCCAGTAGACCCAAATTGACGCTAAAGTAGGGAATAAGCGGGTCCGAAAAATGAATGATTCTGCTGGAGCCTATCTCAGCACACATAGGGTCGAGAGCCAGGGATAAACCCTGGACAGGTTGCTAGTCCATCGCAGGGCCACACATAGACTAACAACTACACACACAAATACACATACTCATGCAGCTATGGGCAGTTTAGACTCACCAATCAACCCTAATGTACATCTTTTTGGACTGTGGGAGGAAACCAGAGTACCCCCCAAAAAAACCCTGGCCCGGGCAACTGGCCACTACGCCACCATGCTACCTTGAAGAAACTGCTTCTCCTCCTTTCAGCTGCTCCCGTTAGGCGTCGCCACAGCGGATCGCTCTTCTCAACACTACCCCGTCCTCTACATCTGCCTCTTTTACCCCAACTTCTTGCATGTCTTCCCTCAAACTCCTCCTCGGTCTTCCTCTTTTCCTCTTGCCCAGCACCTCCATCCTCAGCATTATTCTACCAATATACTGCATATCATTCCTCTGCACATGTCCAAACCATCTGAACCTAGTCTCCCTCTCCTTGTCTCCAAAACGTCCTACATGCGCCGTCCTCATTTTTAATCCTGTCCATCCTCATCACTTTAATTAATATGTCTTAACATGGCATTTTAAATATACAGCTATAACTCTAAATACTCTCTCTCTCTCTCTCTCTCTCTCTGTCTCTCTCTCTCTCTCTCTCTCTCTCTCTCTCTCTCTCTGTCTCTCTCTCTCTCTCTCTCTCTCTCTCTCTCTCTCT
>JAOTRA010000023.1:4599352-4606852 GCA_026260255.1 Pseudolaguvia tuberculata
CATATATACATATATATATATATATATATATATAATTGACCCAAAAAACCACAAACACTTTCTGTACTTTTTGTTTAGAGAACCAAGAGATCAATCTGAAAGTCAGACAAACTCTCGGGACTGACAATAGAGTGAAGGTGAAGAATGGGTGTGTGTGAAAAAGAGAGAGAGAGAGAGAGTGAGAGAGAGCACAAGCTTCTTTCTTTTTTTCTTTAATTTCATTTTAATTTGCTTTTATCTTTGTTCTTTCATTCATATCCTTACCCGCTAACTCTCTAATTCAGGATCTCGCGGGTCTGCTTGATTCTATCTGAGCGCACATAGGGCAAGAGCCGGGGGTACAACAGGTTGCCAGTCCATCGCAGAACACACACACACACACACACACACACACACACACACACTCACACACACTCACACACACTCACATTCACTCCTATGGGCAATATAGAATCACCAATCAACCTAATGTACATGTTTTTGTACTGTGGGAGGAAACCAGATTACCCAGAGAACATGCAAACTCCACACAGAAAGACATTCTTGTTATGAGGCAATCGTGCTAACTACTACACCACCACACCGCCTATCTTTGTTTATTTTCTTTATGACTTTCTTTCCATTTATTTATTTATTTATTTTATTTTCTTTCTGCTGTTTTTCCTGACTCTTAACATTGCAACAGAATTGTTGCAATTGTTGATGTCAGATTCCATTCATATTTGTGTGTGCGTGTGTGTGTGTTAGTATGGTGTACCAGTTATCAAGTATGATCGGCACGGATTTCGGGCGCGGCCCCGGCAGCTACTGATGACCAGCTCGTCTATTGTTCTTGTTCAGGAGTCTAAAATTAAGCAGCGAATTGATTACACAGCACTACTGGGTAAGAGTTAAACACTGATTCTGAATCCACACGGTTCCCATAGGTCAAACAATTCATTCATTCATTCATTCATCTTCTAACTTCCTTATTCCCTAATTTGGGAACTTCACAAGGGTCTTCTAGATTCCAGCTCACATTGGGAGAGAGGCAGGGGTCCATTGCAGGGCCACACATCGACAAACAAACACACACACATTCACTCCTATGGGCAATTTAGACTCGCCAATCAACCTAATGTACATGTTTATTTGGGCTGTGGGAGGAACCTGGAATACCTGGAAGAAACCCATGCAAGCACAGGAAGCACATGCCAACTCCGCACAGAAAAACCCTACACCCTGTAATCAAACCCGGGACCTTCGTTTTTAGGCGACTGTGCTAACCACTACGCCACAGCGCCGCCCCAGGCCAAACCATCAAAACTACAAATAACCATATTCCAGCCCCCAACAGTAGATACTGTAAATATCAAGTGAGTTTCAGCCACAAATATTTAATAATAACAGGAAGTGATGTGTTTGAAATCTTTAACAGCGTAAACACAAGGAAACCGTTAACACTTCTGCCATCATGTGTTTCTGATATGTGATTCTTGTGTGAAAACCCTCGTTTTTGATCTTGTGATTAGTTCTGTGACTTTTCTGTCTGTTTCCTTCTTTCTCTCTCTCTCTCTCTCTCGTTATGTAGGTGTTTCAGTCAGTTCCCTCAGCGATGGATTTTTCGTCCTGCACGTCCCCACAGCGGACAGCAAACAGAAGGTGAAAGATCATGACTGAGTTTGCATACGTTTTTGATCCTTAAAATAAAACCTGTTGGAATGTTCCCAAAATCACGGGACTATTGCATATTTTTTATTCCAGCTACCAAAATGTAGCCGCCCTTGTCTGTTGGGCTGTCATATAATGTTCTAAAACTGTCTTTTTTTTTTCAAATTGGTGGAGAAGTAAATTCAATAATAATAATTTAATAATGTCACATGACATATGACATCACAGCAGCGTGAATTTAACCTGAAGCAACGTTTTCCGTTTCTAAAGCTACCCATTAGTTCATTCATAAACAACCTCTGACCTTCTCTCTTTTTCAGGGTGATCTGGTGCTTCAGAGCGACCATGTGATTGAAGCCGTCACCAAACTGGCCATTCTGTCTGACAAGATACACAATGTTAATGTCAGTCAGGACAGGTGTGTGTGTGTGTGTGTGTGTGTTGTGGGGATTAAACTGTTTAGAAAGGAACTCTAACGTTCCTCTACCTTTCTCAGTATTTGTTTCGCAATTGCCCGGGGTAAAGAAGGCATCATTGACTTCACCTCGGGGGCGGAGCTACGAGTAATGAAGGCTAAGAATGGACACCTGGCTGTGGTGAGACACACTTTTCTTTTGGTTTTGGTCACTCAGACGGGACGTCTGATTATGACAAGTTACGCGGAAATCCAGAATTTGGTGTTATATTCGGCTAGAAAAAAGAACACGTCAACCATTCTAACATTTACGGTCAAGTTTCTAGAATTTATTCAGAGCGAATTACATTTTTTATCTCGTTTTATTAACAAACTGAGCTGTTGAGTGTTAAGGGCCTTACTTACGGGCCCAGCAGTGGCAGCTTTCTGGTACAAGGAATTGAAGTGAATATATAATGACAAATATAATAATCGGATTAATCGAAAATCCCAGCAAAATATTTTACAAGATTAGAGGTTGTTTTAACAGTAAAGTAGAAAGTTGGAAATAACACGGTGTTATTGCCCGTGGTCACAGAATGGAGTGGTAGTTAGGGTTCTATAACCTTTTCCGTAAATTTACCCCATGATGATAAACACGCGTGATTCTTGTGAGCCTGTGGTGAGTAAAAAAGTCGCAAATTTACGAGAATATTATTGAAATTACAAGAATTAAGTCGAAACTATGAGAAAGAAATAGAAACGATAAAAATACATTTGAATAAAATCATAGCTAAAAAGCTGCTGGCATTTGGCAGACGTCCTTATCAAGATGGATTGAACTCATTTGTACAGCTTAACAGTTAAGGCTTAAGGGTCTCACTCAGGGGCCCAACAGTGGCAGCATATTGGTACTGAAAAATTAAACCCAGAAAATGAAACTTCTGATCAGCTGTCCAACACCGTAACCATATAACTAAAGACATACCATAATATCTATAATAGATGAGGGAATACAGGTATTTATAGATAGCCATAATTCTCAATGTGTCTAATTGGGTAACACTTTTGGTTAGGGGCAAATCTTTATAAAATTATACCCAGATGCCTGTATAATCCTAACCGCCCCACCAACTGTTTTTTTTTTTAATTGATTTATTGATTTATTTTTATTTCTAGACGGCTCCGTATATCAACAGCAATGCGTGATCGGGTGTGGACCAATCCCAGCTCAGTATGAAGTATGAAGCGTTCCTCACCATGACTCGATCCTTCACTGAAGAATAACCTGCTTATGCCAATCGTCGCAACCGCCACACTTTCTAACAGACTGTCGCGTTAAAGTTAACGTCAAGCTCCTTCCCACAGTTTATAATGAACCGGCGCCACTAATCCTGTTTCATTTGTTTTTCACAATAAAAGTTTTTACCAACCAGACAAAGAATTTACTTCCCGTTACTATTCGCTTACCAACGTTCATTTTATAATGCGGGCCCAGCTTTAATTACTTTACCGATGGGAGGATCAGTCTCAGTCGTCGGACGCATCATTTCCATTGAGTAAAACATCATTTGGTAAATTTTTATCCTGTTTTTTATCGATTGACAGTATCAATCCGTAGATTTATGCTTTGTTCAGAGGTTGAGTGTTTATCGTAAGTCAATTCCAGGAAGTTCACAAAATCGTCCAAGACATCGTTTAAAAAAAATAATATTTTTTTATATTATTGCTATAAAAAAGCAATAACTTTTCATAGTGAAGAAAAGCGTTTTATAAGATTTTTTTGAGTTTAAATCTCCAAATAAAATGGCTAAAGGTCAATAAAATGTCCTCACTCTGCAGGTTTTTGTCTCTTTGGCGGCATGTGCTGATCGTTGGAGAGATTATAGAACAATTTCAAGTTGCATCCATTCATAACTAATATAAATTTCTCTTTTTTGTCCCAATTTGCTTCTTTTCCCAATCACAAGTTAATGCTCTCAGGTGACACAATGGCTAGGGTCAGAGGGCAGGGTCAGCTATGTTTTGGCACCCCTGGACTGCAAACCCTAGCCTGACGGTGGCGAATTGGCTCAGGGGTTGGCGGGTGGGGTGCAGCTAAACAGGAAGCTATACATTGACTTTAATTTTGGCTACATTTGTTTTTATAAATAAAAAATAGAAATTTTGGCCCAAATGAACGACAGAACTTAAAAGGAATAAAAAAAGCCACATAAAAAAAGGAAATAGAAGTTTAACATAATATTACAAGCTCGATCATTAAGTTAATTAATAATTAATTAAGTAAATTATCTGTAGTTTGCAATACTTTGAGAATTAACATACCAGAAATTATGAAAGTAAAGTTACGAGATTACGAGAATAAAATTCATTCATTCATTCATTCGTCTTCATCTTTGGCCTATCCCAGCCAACATAAGGCAAAAGGTTGCCATCACAGGACCACACACACACACACACACACACACACACACACACACACACACACACATATACTCCTATGGACAATTTAGATTCACTAATCAACCGAATGTACATGTTTTTGGATTGTGGAAGAAGACCGGAGTACATGGAGAAAACCCACGAGAAATGTTTTTTAGTTAAGTTAAAATTCTCAGAATAAAATTGAAATTAGGAGAATAAAGTTGCAGCTGTATGTAAATTGGCGAATGCTAATTGGTCATCTTTTTTATGAGGGGTGTAACTCACACTGACACTTTAAACCTCTTCAGTAATTTTATTTATTAGTATATACACAGAAACATCCACAGTATATAAAGATATAACAAAGTATAAACATAAAAAAAACAATCAAACATTCACATTTTTTATAGTCATAATTTAAAATAGTAATAAATTAAAAAAAAAAACATACATCAACAAGAAACTTTTCATTTATAACTTCAATAAATAAATAAATAAATCCAATAAATAAAGCGGAAAGTACCAGGCAGGGATAGACGGCGGGTAAAACCACCGACCAAGCTGCTCTGTGATTGGCTGGCAGCTGGCTGAAGAAGGAAGTGCGGGTTTGTTTGGGAAATACCGTCAAACTAAATGACCACAAGAAGAAGATTTAAAGTTTCTTGGCGGCTCTAAACCGTTTATCGGGGGGGGGGGCTTCTGAAACCGAACCGATGACATTATTTTTTTCTGATTATAAAACATTATATCATGATTTATTGCAATAAAATATATCTTGCAATACTTCGAGGTGTAGCTAAGGTTTTCAGCGCCCCCTCCTGGCCTCGTCATGATATGCTTTACCAAAGATTTAGTTTTATTTCAGGGCGTGTATAAAGAAAACGAAAATCATTAAGGCAACAATGTTACTTTGAAGATGTAATCGGGGAAAACATGCTCAATTTGCCCCTCTACCTCCATCCTTCTAGCTACACCACTTTTAAAAAAGTAACGTCAAAATACTGAAACGTTTTAAACAAATACAACAAATACAAAGATTTAAGTGTGCTTGGGATTTTTTTAAAAAACAAGAGACCGTATGTTTCAGCGCCAACTACAGGAGTGGAGGTGCAATTTGTTTGGCACATACTAAAGATTTGAATTCAATAATTTGGGATTAATATGTAAATATGTACTGATATCATAAGTTCGAAAATATCGTGATATTTACTGTGGCTTGCAAAAGTATTCAAACCCACTGAACTTTTCCACATTTTCTCACATTATGACCAGAAACGTATGGCTAAATAGAGTCCAGCTGTGTGTATTTTAATCTCAGTACAAATACAGCTGTTCTGTGACAGCGTCTTTGGTTTGTTAAGAGAATATTGGGGAGCAAACAGCATCATGACAAGTCAGGGATAAAGTTGTGGAGACATTTAAAGAAGGGTTAGGCTATAAAAAGATTTCCCAAGCTCTAAACATCTCACAGACCATTGTTTAGTCCATCATCTGCAAATGGAAAAAGTATGGCACAACTGCAAACCTACCGAGACATAGTCGTCCACCTAAACTAACAGGCCGAACAAGCACTGATCAGAGATACAGCCAAGAGGACCATGGTGACTCTGGATGAACTGCAGAGATCTACAGCTCAGGTGGAAGAATCTGTCCATAGGACAACTATATATTTGTGCACAGCACAAATCTGGGCTTCATTGTTAGAAGAAAACCACAAGCGGTCCCGTTTACAGTTTTCCAGAAGCCATGTGGGGGACCCAGCAAACGTGTGAAAGAGGGTGCTCTGGAAAGAAGGTGTCTAAATGCAAAACCCTATGTGTGGTGGAAACCCTACACTGCACATCACTCTGAACACACCACACCCATTGTTAAATATGGTGGTGGCAGCATCATGCTTCTTTTTAGCAGAGGCAGAGAAGCGGGTCAGAGTTGATGGGAAGTTGGATGGCGCCAAATACAGGGCAATCTTGGAAGAAAATCTGTTTGAGTCTGAGACTGGGGCAGAGATTCACCTTCCAACAGGACAACGACCTACAAAAATAAAGCCAAGGCTACAATGGAATAGTGAAACATATTCATGTGTTGGAATGGCCCAGTCAAAGTCCAAACCTAAATCCAATCCAATCGAGAATCTCTGGCAAAGATTTCAATCTCTAGATGTGCAAAGCTGGTAGAGACATACCCCAAAAGAGGTGCAGCTGTAATTGTAGCAAAGCGGGATTCCACAAAGTTTGTCTCAGGGCGGGGGGGATAAATACCTTTGCACACTGCACACTGTTTTGTATTTGTAAAAAATAAATTGAACTCACATAACATTCCAATAAAATATATAAAAATATAAAGTTCAAGGGGTATAAATACTTTTGCAAGCCACTGTATCTGTATTGATGTTTTTACACAGCCCAAGCTATGTTTATTTTTACTAAATTATTCGATGACGTATTGCACAATTATTTCCTAACACATCATCCGACCTGCGATTAAGTGTAGGATGTGATTTTAGGGGGATTTGAATTAGCTATGCTGAGCAAAATGATGATGACATCATTAGTAAACGAGGTATCGACGAATGGTAACACCCAAAACAAAGTAACTTGGATAAAATCTTTTGGATCAGCTTTAGTCTCTATTATTGTTTCTTAATAGAGGCGGAAATAAGATAAACAGAATATTAGTTGCTAATTCGAATCCGTGAGTAAAAAAAAAAAACCTTTATACATAAAAAGTGGGCCGAGTTTATCTTATTTCTGCTACTTTTCTTCTTAAAGTGGCTCACAAAGTTTCTGACAATATTACAAATTTCAAAACACACAAAAAACAATCTAACTAGAAAAAAAAAGGATAAAACGTTTTAAAAATAAATATCATTAGAAAAATAAATATAATCTCAACTAGATTGAAATGTGCTCCTGAGTGCAGCCATAAACACTTGGATTTCTCTTCCTTGTCACTTGCCAGTTCCTGTTTCAGGATTTAGCCCTCAACAGTGTATAATCTCGCACTAGCCTGCTCAAATATCGCTCCAGGTCCCG
>JAOTRA010000023.1:4608183-4626873 GCA_026260255.1 Pseudolaguvia tuberculata
TCCTTCCTTCCTTCCTTCCTTCCTTCCTTTCTTTCTTTCTTTCTTTCTTTCTTTCTTTCTTTCTTTCTTTCTTTCTTCGGTTACTGTGTCTACAGAGTATCTTCTGACACTTTTTCTCTCTCAGGTTCTCAGATCACCTGTTTTCCTCCAACCAACTTCACCGTACGCCAAGCAGTGTATGTCGACTCTTTCTGCTGGGTTGCTGCTGAACACCAGTCTACCAGCGATGGCTCCCCTCTGTGGATACATAAGGTACTGCAGCGTCTGTAGTCGTGGAATCGGTGCTCTAACCAGCGTGACACGTTCTTTGCTTTGTTCCAGTTTTTTCCTTACATCCTTCTGCTGCTGGCAGTTCTGGTGTACATTCCTGCTCTGTTTTGGCGGTTCACCGCTGCTCCTCAGCTTTCCTCGGACCTTAGGTTCATCATGGAGGAGTTGGACTGCTGTTATAACCGTGCTATCAAGCTTGCCAAGTGCTTGGCGTCCAACAGATCTGGCAATGAGGCCACCAATGAGACCCGCAGGTAATCAAACAGTTTGGGACAAAGTCTCCTTTCCATGGTTTAGATAACAAGAAGGTCCTGGGTTCGATTCCCGGGCAAGGGGTCTTTCTGTTGCATGTTTTCCCCACGCTTGTGTAGGTTTTCTCCAGGTACTTTGGTTTTCTCCCATAGTCCAAATTCATGTATATTAGGTTGATAGGTGAATCTAAATTGCCCATAGGAGTGAGCGTGTGTGAGGTAGCTCGTCTACGTGATGGACACTTTCCATGGTGTACCACTGCCTCTCACCCTATGTGTGCTGGGATAGGCTCCAGATGAACGAATGAATAGGTCTGAATGACATAGTAGCCTCTGTGTCTGTATGTCTGTAACAGTAGTGTGGAAGCGATGGAGAGCTGTTTCAAGAACCCCCTTGTGATACAGTACCTGAGGACCAAACGTGGGAAACGGGGGCTGGCATGGAAGTACCTGGCATGCCGGGTTCTCAGTGTTCTCATGGTGCTGCTGGTTTTTATCTACCTGCTATGCTACTTCTTCTGGGTATCTTCGAGCGATCAGTTCTCCTGCAACCTACACACCAGTAAGTCACCAGTAAACACAGGACCTCTGTACGTCCCATATGCCTCGGTACACATTGTTGTTTCTTTGTGCACGCAGGTACTGTCCTGAATCAGAGCACGACCCCACCGGTGTTGTGTAAACTGGTGTCCGTGAGTGTGTTTCGTAAGCTCAGCTGCATAAGTATGGCACTGTACCCCATGCTGGTTGCTCTGGCCTTCTTTTCGGCATTTCGTCCCACCTGGAGGCGGCAGCAAGCCCAGGTTCTTCACCCCTACCGGCTTCTGCCTGCCTTTAGACACGGCCAGGAGTTGCACATCAGCTCTTGTCGCTATGACGACCTCAGTGTCTACCTGCTGTTCTTGGAGGAGAACCTGAGTGAGCTGAAGAGCTATAAATGTCTGCAGGTCTGTTCTCCAGAAACACCACGTGATATTATGTCCAACGTTCGTGGCCGGTTCTGCTCATGAGTTTGTTTTTGCAGGTTTTGGAGTTATTAAAAGAAGGTGAGTGTGAAAACTGTGACACCATGTCCCTCCTGAGGAATCTCGCACAAGTCAGGCCTGATTCAGTGGCTGGAGAGGACTGCAACAGCCAATCGACTCACCTTCAGGAGGAAGTAGACTTGCCTGAGCGGAAGGGTACGTGTCAATCAGTAAGCCAGTGTCGCAATGTTGGAGCAGCATCGCAGATTGAATTATATCTGTTAATGTGTGTGTGTGTGTGTGTGTGTGTGTGTGTGTGTGTGTGTGTGTGTGTGTGTGTGTGTGTGTGTGTGTGTGTTTCAGATGACAATGCTGTGCTGATGCCGAAAGATTTTGGTTGCAGCTGTGAAAAAAATGTGAGGCAGAGAACAGTGTAAAGTTTATCCAAGGAGTGTATGAGACATCGCTCAGCTCCCACCATGTGGTCGGCGCTTGTGGCTGTACGAACACCATACCAAAACTTTCGGAAAGATGTTTCACCCCTGTAGGTTCAGTTTTAACTGACAGCTTTTTCGTTTGAGGGCAGTAAGACACGAATTATTGCCGCCCTCATGGGTGAAAAGGCGGCATAGATGTTTTTACCTTCATTCAAAAAAAGGAACTAATTTACCTGGGTCACGTGGGTCTGTGAGCCAATCCCAGCACACATAGGGCAAAAGATACACCTTGGACAGGTCGTTAGTCCATCACATGGCCACACACAAACAACCATACACACACACATTTACCCCGATGTACAATTTAGAATCATTAATGAAACTAATGTACATGTTTTGGTCTATGGAAGGAAACTGGAGTACCCAGAGAAAACCCACAAGGCACAATATTTTATTTTTTGTGTATTTTATACCCAATATGGCTCACAACAAGAGGTCCCGGGTTCGATTCCTAGGACGGGTCTTTCTGTGCGGAGTTTGAATGTTCTCTCAGCGCTTGCGTGGGTTTCCTCCGGGTACTCCTGTTTCCTCCCACAGTCCAAAAACATGCAGATTAGGTGGATTGGTGATTCTAAATTACCCATAGGAGTGAATGTGTGTGTGAATGGTTGTTTGTCTATATGTGGCCCTGCGATGGACTGGCGACCCGTCCAGGATGTACCCTTGCCTCTCGCCCTATGTGTGCTGGGATAGGCACCAGCAGACCCTTGTGACCAGGAATTCAGGAATAAGCGGGCAAGAAAGATGAATGAATGAATGTGATTATACTACATTGTGGTACTTTTTTGCTTAATTTGTTAATCACATAAAGGACAAATAAAAACAATGAATTTGTTTTTTAAGGTGTAAAGTTGTTGTGTGTGTGTGTGTGTGTGTTGGGGGGGGGTTTATATTATGTTATTTTATGGATTAAATACTGAGCTAATGGAAAATACATTTTGTTGACCCTGAGCAAAAGAACCCTGACCTCCTTTATCACATGCTGAATTATTATTAGAATGAAAAACCACCAGTGTTCTGATCTTACCACCACTGAAGCCCTTTGGGATGAACTGGAATGGTGACTGACCCTCCCCAGATCTCCTTTACCTGACATTAGTGTCTGATCTCACTATTCAAGATTTTCACATTGAAGCACAACATTGGACTGGAAGGTTTTACTGGAAGACTGAAGCTTCATCCAATAGTAAAACTGGGAATCAATCTGGAAGAAGATATTTAAAAACATACAAATCTGGTGGTCAGGTGACCGCAAACCTTTTTATCTCATCACAAACCTTAAACAGTCAAACTGCAACATTGTATAAAACCCGAATGATTTTTTCCTTTGATTCTCGGAATTCCATCACTGGTGACCTCATTATGACCTCACGATGCTCCATAGGGGCAGCATGGTGACGCAGTGGTTAAAATGGTTCCCTCACAGCTTTCCTAGCTGGGGTCTTTCTGTGTAGAGTGTAGAGTTTACATGTTCTCCCTGTACTTACGTGGTTTTCTCTGGGCAGTCTGGTTTCCTCCCACAGTCCAAAAACATGCACATTAGGTTTATTGGTGTCCATAAGAGTGACCCCTGCAATGGACTAGCGACCTAGCAGACCTTGTGACCCTGATTTAGTGAATAAGTGAGTTAGAAGATGGATGGATGGATGTATGATGCTCAATGGGGTCCACTTCAGAAACCTGTGTTTCTGTGTTATGTCTTAATGAAGCGTTTAAGATCAGACAATCGCCAGTATCACCTCCGGTCAGGCTAATACACCATATTGAGTCGCTGACCTTTTTTTTTTTTTGCTCCAATAGCATGCGGTAAACACTCTGACACACACACACACACACACACACACACACACGTTTGTAAAGCTTATTAACGCTTCACCTCTTTTCGGCAATCTTGAAAAACAAATGATCTCCAACAGCTGTCACCTCCTCCTCCTGCTGCTACACTCCACCGCCACCACCGCCACCCCATGTACTACCATTTTTTTTGCTTGTCTTGTGACTCGGGGTTTCTGTCGGACCATTTAATATAATTTTTTTTTGTCCCAAACTGATGAATTTATTTTTTGGAGAAAGCAGAGTGTGCTGAAGCGTTAAACTGAATTAGCTTGAACAAACGTAGCTAATGTGGCGTATGGAATTGGACAGCCACTTAGCAGTCGTACAGGCCGTGCACATGTGCCACGAATTTTTTTTCCGCTGACTTGGACAAAACGAGCAAACCGGCTGGGGTATAAAGATGGGAACATGCCACTGTTCCTCCTCAAGCGTCTGTTTTATCTCTCAGCATCTCAGATCACCTTTGCAGGGCAACTCTTCCGTCTACAAGCGCAGGTAAGACCATCGCATTTCTAGATGTTTCTTCACCAAAATGACAAAAAGGTTTCATCGATTCAATACACCAAAAAAGTACAGAAAGGGTTGGGTATCTTCAGGGTGGCATGTGATTGGCTAAATGAGTTGATAGTGTTCTTATGATGGTGAGTGAATACGCGCTTTGGAATTGTAGATCGCCGGCCGGTCTTCTACTGCCATCCATTGAGGATCTTCATTTCCTCTGTTTATCAGGAAGAAGTGAGTTTCCCCGCCAATACAATTAATCCGTGTTGGAAATTTCGAAAGAAATGAAAGTTAAGAGTTGAAAAAGGAAAACATGGTGACTTAGTGGTTAGCAATGTCGCCTCACAGCAAGGCAGGGGAATTTCTGTGTGGACTTTACATGTTCCCCTCCATGCTTGCATGGGTTTTCGCCAAGTTCTCTGGTTTCCTTTTACAGTCTAAAACCATTTACATTGGATTGATTGGTAATTGGCGGCGCGGTGGTGAAGCAGTTAGCGCGGTCACCTCATAACAAGACAGTCCCGGGTTCGATTCCCCGGCCGGGGATCTTTCTGTGCGGATTTTGCATGTTTTCCCTGCGCTTGGGTGGGTTTCCTCCGGGTACTTCGGTTTCCTCCCACAGTCCAAAAACATGCAGATTAGGTGGATGGGTGATTGTAAATTGTTCATAGGAGTAAATGTGTGTGTGAATGGTTGTTTGTCTATGTGTTGCTCTGAGATGGACTGACGACCTGTCCAGGGTGTATCCCTGCCTCTTGCCCTATGTGTGCTGGGATAGGCACCACCAGACCCCAGTGACCCTGAATTAGGGAATAGCGGGCAAGAAGATGAATGAATGAATGAATGGTAATTCACCCATAGGACTGTGTGTGTGCCTGTGTGTGTGGCCCTGCAATGGACTGGTGACCTGCCCAGGGTATACTCCTGCATTTTGTCCTATGCATGCTGGGACAGATTCTAGCAGACCCCAGTGACCCCGAATTAGCGGGTTAGAAGGTGAATAAATTAAAAGATTAAAAAATTGAAACAAAAACAATTATTCAATAAATAAATAAATAAATAAAAAAAATAAAGCTACAAAATTAGATTTTGCCTAAAAATATTATTAAAAATTTTTTTTTTAACTATAAATAAAATTGAATATTTTTTAAATTCATATATAATAGAATAAAATATGTAACAGTATTTAAGATTGGTAATCTCAAGTAACTACATAATGACAATTATCACCAATCTTATCACTTGAGTAACCCTCAAGGGGTCCAGTGGGGGCAATATGGTGGTGCTGGGAATTTTACCAATGACCTACCAGTCTGCAGTGCCATCCTAACTACAGTGCAACAACTTTTCACTTCCAAATTATAAAAAGAAAATAGACTCGAATGTGTTTGTTCTTCTGTATGATGTAACCCATTGCTCCCCCTTTTGGTCTCAGACAATATGGCAGTTTGGGTCCAGGCTGGTGTGCTGCTGTTCATGCTGGGGTTCTACACTGTAGGAACCTACGCTATGGCACCACAGCACTTGTGTGGCTCTCACCTGGTTGATGCCCTGTACCTGGTTTGTGGCCCAGAAGGTTTCTTCTACAACCCTAAAAGAGCGGCAGATCCTCTGCTGGGTAAGAAGGACACCATGTTACACAAACCTTCAGCATCGAGCCTCAATTTGTTCAAAACACAAATTTGTTTCTCTTTTTTTCTTCAGGTTTCCTTTCTCCTAAATCTGCTCCCGAGGGCGAGTTGGTAGAATATCCGTATAAAGATTATAATGAGATGATTGTGAAAAGAGGTATCGTGGAGCTGTGCTGCCACAACCCCTGCAGCCTACACGACCTGCAAAAGTACTGCAACTAAAACTCCAGCATCATCAACCGTCGCATCACCTGCTGCAAACCAGACAAAGGCCGTCGATTGGTTTGTTTTTTTCCAAAGGAAATAAAAGTACATCAGATAAAAGTTTATTAGGCCATGATTATTTATTTTATTTTAAACATTGAATGTCAATTTAGAATGAAACAATAAATTCTGAAAAAAAAGAGAAAAGCTTTCTTTAACATTTGTGACAAAATTATTTTTTTTTTTAATTATTTTTTGTTTGTGGGTGGTTCCTGTTGAAGGGGTCTTTCTGTGCGGAGTTTGCATGTTTTCCACACCTTGCGTGGGTTTTCTCCGGGTACTCCAGTTTCCTTCCAGTCCAAAAACACGTACATTAGGTTGAGTGTGTGCGTGTGTGTGTGAGTAATGGACTGGTGACCTGTCCAAGGTGGGCCCCTGCCTTTCACTCTATGTATACTGTAATAGACTCCAGCACAACCACGTAATTCAAGATGCATGAATGGATGGATGATTTTTTTTAGTTGCTTGGACATGAATACATGAATCAAAGGTTTTAACATATACAGACATTCTGATCCAGAGTGACAAACATTTCTCTTTTTTATACAACTGAGCAATTATGGTTTAGGGCCTTGCTCAGGGGCCCACAGTGGTGTGGCTTAGTGGTGCTGGGAATCCAGGGAAAGGAGTCATTCCTTTCTAGGTAAATAGTCCGGTTAAACAAACATGGCCGGCACAGTGGTGTAAATGGGTTAAGCGGCCACCTTGCACAGTACCAAGTAACCTTGGTTTCACTCTAACTCGGGTTCATAATAGCCCTCTGCCCCCCCATCTGTCCTATAATTAAAGACTCAAAAGGCCCTGAAAATAATCTTTTCGTGCCAAATAAAAAACGTGCCAAACATTAAAATTGTCTCGAAGTTCTAATTCACGGCACCTTATTCACTGTATTTCCACTAGAGGGCGACATCTAAACAATAAAAAACATCGCATTTACAGCATTTGGCACTCTTAACCAGAGCGACTTCCTTTTTTTTTTTTTTTTACAACTGAGCAATTGGGAGGTGAGGGCCTTGCTCAAGGGCCCACAGTGGTTGCTTGTCTTGGGTGGGAATTGAACCCCCAGTCTTTCTGATATCAGTCAATCATTTTAGCCACTAAGACACCACTTCCCACCATGTATATTTATTGGATCCATGCCCAGGACTTTTATTGAGTCGCTGATGAGGAAGTCTTTAGTCTGGCAGGACACGCCACTCCTCTCAACCTCCCCCCCTTCCTATGGCCACCCAAGTTATCGCACAGTGGCCTATTACCCATGTCTCCCAGCTAGTCAACACAGTCATTGTATGTAAGGAGGCTTTGGCCAGGTTTAGCTTGACCTGCAACAGTTTAAGTCTGAGGTGACTCTTACCTTCTCCTAGAGGTGACCTATCTAGGCAGGCCAGCAAGTTAAAGGGCTGCGGCTGCTGCTGCTAAAGAGCTGAAAGAATTATGGTCTTTCTTAGGACCTAACATATCAGCGTGACGGTCCACTTTAACGCCCCTTAACCAGAGTTCCTTAAATGTAAAGTTCATGAGCTCAACAATATCTGACCACGATTCTTGAAAAAAAATTACATGAGTGACTGGAAGCTTTTACACCTTCTGGATTGATATATAGAAACATTTGAGAGGAACCTGAGAGGATCCAGAGACGGCACGGCAACGCTGCTGCAATAATAATAACATTATCAGTTTATGTCTACATCAGTTGCAGTTTAGTCTTAATGTCACAGACATACAAGGAATAAATCCAGTACAGAGATGAACAGATGCTTCATTAGGATTATAAACCTTCCCACATACATCCTACGCCAAACACAATTCAGTGTTACGCTTCATTAAACCCGGTCTAAATAAAAAAAATAAAAACACAAAAATACAACACCACAAAGTGCTTTTGATTAGTAAGTGACAAAAACAAACAACGTCCAAATTATGTCTTTTTTTTTTTACATTTGCTGCCCTGTTTTTTAAAGGGAGGGGGGGCGTTTCAGAATCACCCATGACTAAAAGGTTAAAAAGTTCAGTGATAAAATGTTAAAAGTTCATTCAAAGTCTAGGCATGATCAAAGCGTCTGGAGGTCCAGATTCCAATCCGAAAAGCACAGATCCACAGGAACCAATAAAATGCAACCAAAAAAAAAAAATCGTCACAGAGGGAAGGAAACAAAAATCAAACCTTCCGTCATCAGTGTTATTTTTTTTTCTTCTTTTTTAAAAAAAAATCCATGCCGTCATTAAACAAATCAGGAGGATTAAAATCACGCTAAAGAAAAATGTTCATCCTCGCAAATAAGCATGCAGCAATAGTGAGTCCATTACCAACAACCATCCCCCCCCACTGTAATCTATTAATATTATTGTTATTAATATTATTATTTTTACATCTGCATTTTATTGAAGGGTCAGGTGTCAACTACAGTAAGTGCTTGGACGGATTTTCATTTGTAGTGCGTCTCCCTCCTGCCCTTTCCTTCACTTATGCAGCTGGAAAGAATAAACCCCACCCCAAAAAAAAAAGCAGAGAAGCAGGAATGGGTGGAGTTAAGCAAACGAGTGACAGGAATAAAAAAAGGAAGGGAAAGAGAAAGCTGGGACAAACTGCACCCACAAAATTCTGTTGAACTGCAGAACGGGGACTTGGATTAAAACCTTCTTAACAGTGACGGTCCACAGCAAGACAGACGATGTGTGTGTGTGTGTGTGTGTGCTACAGGTTTAAGGTGTGTGCAAAATAAAAGGAAAGCGGTCGCAAAATCTGACAGCGTTGAATCCAGTCGCTACATGCAAATTTAAATATCTGTGTATGTGATGGAGTTTACATCAGAAGTATCTATATAAAGACTGCAGCATATGAGTGTACGTGCGGTAGATATGAGCAGTTCTGCGTTTATTCCCCGTTTCACAGTGTGTGTGTCTCTGCAGGGACGGTAAGGGGGCTCTGAGAGGGTGAATTCGGGGGTGAATGCAAAGCCGGACTGAAGTGCTGAGGTGGGGGGGTGCATGAGGGTACAGTGCTGGGAGAAGGGGGCAGGGTACAGGGCACCGGGGTGCCGTACAGGCCAGTGGGGGACTCGGCAGGAGCTTGGTTGTAGAAGAAAAAAGCACACTGATGGATGAAGGTCTCGATGATGGTCTGGTAGGTGCGCGTGGCCGTGAGAGCATCCATGGTGGTGAAGTCGGGGCGCATGAGTGTGGGCCAGAAGCAGATGGACAGGTTCTCGCTGGTCATCAGATTCACTCTGTTCCATTGGCTAACTCTGTGAGAAACAAATGATCAGCTATACGACACAGCCCCAAGTTTAATGTTACACATGTTACGGACAACAGAAACTGACTTGTTCAGGTGACCCATGACATGTTTGAAAACTTCATAATTCTCACGAGGAAATCTTCTCAGCACATCTTTCATGGTCTGCAGTCTCTGTTCTCTATCGTTAATCTCTGCGCAAAATAATACAGACAAACATTACAGTGTTGTAATAGTGGCACTGATCTATGACACCATGTTTATAAAATTGTTCAAATACACAGACTGGAGTTTTAAAAAATCCCAGAGACAAAGCAAGAATAAACATTGAGAGGAACCAGGTTCAAGATAGAACCCATCATCACCTGGGGGACACCAAAAGTCCGTTTATTCCAGATCAAAATGATGTTCTTGGTTTGGTGGAGTATGGAGGTTCGGTGGAAGCTCCTCAAATTAAAAAAAAAAGGGACACTGGTGGCTGGTACCTCAAAATGATGTCCTGATTATTCATTTTGTTTTGTCAGTCCCATTAATGCAAAACTACTTACACATCATCTGGTTGTAAGATGCAAAACCATACAACTTTGTGGAAACGTCTACAAAGCATTCATCCCTGTTAATATGATGAAGTACCGAAGTATAAGAGATAATCACTCACACAACATCAGGCGACTCACTGTAAGACACCAATGGAATTCTTCCCACCTAATACCCCATTCCTGCTGGGGCAGTCATAGTTGTATCCCGTAAGAACATCACAATAGATGCCGGATAAAAAATTAGAAATGTATTCTTTTCAGGTTGCATTGCAAAAGAAAATATTAGTCGCGATATAGATGCGAATCTGTGACCCAACAGACTGGAACATCCGGACGTGGAGACAGACAGCACTGCAGTTCCTCATCCAGTGCTGCATGACAAAGCAAAGATCTGCCCAAGGCGGGTTTCCTTCTTTTTGCCTTACTAATCCCCCCCCCCTTATTTATTTTTTCTATATTACAATGACATGGATGGAGCTACTCAAAGGGAATGAAAGTTAGAACGATTCTATGGGTAAATTACAATATCCCAAACGCACTACAATATGCCAAACGCACTGCAATATCCCAAACGCACTGCAATATGCCAAACGCACAGCAATATGCCAAACGCACAGCAATATGCCAAACGCACAGCAATATCCCAAACGCACAGCAATATGCCAAACGCACAGCAATATCCCAAACGCACTGCAATATGCCAAACGCACAGCAATATCCCAAACGCACAGCAATATCCCAAACGCACAGCAATATGCCAAACGCACCACAATATCCCAAACGCACCGCAATATCCCAAACGCACCACAAATTTCCCACAAACAAATACTTGAGAAACGAACCAAACATTTTGGATAAGTTACGTAGGGTTCCATTAAAGGTTCTGTTACTCATTGTTACTGACTGCAGAATTTACAAAATAAAATTCTTACTGAAAGCTTCCACCAGTTCCACTTGTAAACTGTACGGGACCAGTGGATCAGGCAACTCAGAGAAAAAGCTTTTTAAAGCTCCAGCTACTGTGTTCACTGGAAAGTCCTTCTCTACCAGGTCCAGTTCATGATCTAAAGGGCAAAGAACAAAATTCAATAAATAAAATAAAATAAAATAAAATGTGGCTACACGGTGGCATAAGAGATAGCGCGGTCACCTCACAACAAGAAGGTCCTGGATTCAATTACCGGGCCACGGATCTTTATATGCATGTTCTGCCCACGTTTGCATAGCTTTCCTCCGGGTACTCCGGTTTTCTCCCACAGTCCAAAAACATGTCTATTAGGTTGATTGGTGAGTCTACATTGTCCATAATAGCAATGAATGTGTGTGAGAGTGGTTGTTTGTCTGTGTGTGACCCTGTGATGGACTGTCCAGGGTGTACCCCTGCCTCTCGCTCTATGTGTACTGTGATAGGCACAAGCAGACCATCATGACCCCGAATTAGGGAATAAGCGGGAAAGAAGATGAATGAATGAATAAAGTGTTTATTAGGCTTCTAAAATAAATTTGAAATAATTATTAATTCATTCATTTATTTATCTTTTAACCTGCTTATTCCCTAATTCAGGGGCAACTGGAGCCTATCCCAGCGCACATTAGGGGCAAAAGGCAGGAGAACACCATGGAAAGGTTACTAGTCCATCACAGGGCCACACATAGATGAACAACCACTCACCAATCAACCTGTGTACGTTTTTGGACTGTGTGAGGAAACCAGGGTACCCGTGGAAAACCCACACAAAGAGAGAACATGCAAACTAAGCACAGAAAGACCCTTTGCCTAAGAATCGAACCCAGGAACTTCTTGTTGTAAGGCGACTGTGCTAATCACTACGCCATTTTCTTTGTGCAGCTGACTGTAACTGTAAATTGTATTCTGTATAGTTCAATCTTGGCGTGCAGATCAGCACCACATTAGCAGACAGAAAAAAGTAAACAACCCTCACCTTGCTCAAACTGTCGCTGCATGCTCTCCATCTCGGACTTATTTCCACTCACTCTATAAATCCCCTCCGTAGTCAAACCTGACACAAGGAAAGATGGAAAAAGCTTTTAGTCTCATGTGTATGTGCTTATATTATCACTAGGTTAGTAGAGTTTATGTTAATCAGATTAAGATCAGACCCACTGACGGAAAAAACAAAAAAGGAAGTTAGTATTGCAGCAATTTGTAAGGACATATTTACCAACTTCCCTGACTGATGATAGGATTAAAATTATTTTTAGTCAAGTCATACCACTAATGTGCCAAAGGTACGTGTGATTAAAGATTCAAACCTTAAATCCTAGTAGGTTATGCAGGTAATAATCCCTGATTCAATTAGTTTTGTTTCAAAGACAAAAAGATATTCAGACTCCTGACCATAACACCCCATAATATCCCATGTTCTTTTACCCATTTAGCCACAAGAGCTTTCATGAAATCCACCACTCGTGTTGGGTGAGAAACCCTAATTCTTTGGGGTTGAGGCCTGCAGGACATTTTCAGGAATTCCTTAACTCCAAGCTTTACAGTTAAGAAGCTTGTTATGCCGGATCTGGACAAGAGCATAATATTTAGCGGTAATATTTTCTATAAAACAAGGAGTTGTGACAAGGTAGGAAAAGAGATTGGAAGGAGAGCTAGTTACCTCAACATTGCTACTGAGAAAGGTAAAGCACGGTTTGTTGTGCTATTGCCTTAATGGAGACATTTATTCAAGAATTGCAATAATCAAAGGAAAAGAAAAACAATACGGGCTGCTTGAGAAATTGTATGTGGGAGCCGGATCTGAGTGGGATCCGGTTTATTTGGTAAACATTTGTTCCCATAGAGCAAAATATTGAACTCGGCGTAAAACCCTGCTCTTTGCTCTAGTTTGGGCCTCTAGGTGAGATAAAAGTAAATTACATCACCAGTAAAAACTAATTTAGCAATTATAGCATACCAAGGCATTCTTTACTATTGTGCAACCTTTGTAAGACAAATTAGAAACCAGAAACAGGTGTGATGTTCAGGGGACCACAAATCTTTGGCCATAAAAAATTGTATCTTAAAAACATTATATTATCTATATAACAATAATAAAGTGGAAAATAAAGTGTTACCTGTGGCCTCGATAAAGCGAATACATTTGTCAATGAAGAGTGGGATGGGTCTATCAGGTGATACAACATTAACTAATGGTACCCCAAAATAGGTACTTTCCAGAGGTTTGGAGATTGAGTGACGAGGCTTTAGTCTGGTTTTCTGCAGGAAGTAAAAAAAAAAAAAAAAAGAATTACGGTTTAGAAAATTATGGATCTAGATTCTGAGGAGATAAGAATGTAGAGGATGCAGTGTGTAGTGTAATTACTTTGCCTGGTCGACGCAGGCTCCTCAGAATGTTCCTTTTCTTGTCATCCCCTTCCTCGTTTAGGGATTCTCCTTTCAAAGTGGTTACGTCATCCTCCTTAGTTTTTGGAAGACTACCAAACTCATCATCGCTGCCAATTGAGAAACTGGTGCGGAAGTTGCTGAACTTGCCTAGGCGTTTGGACCGATCTCGATACAATCGTGGTTTTATTCCTGCAGATGAGAACTTCCTGCGTCTCTCCAAAGAGCTGCCGTCCCCTTCACTATCTGAGCCATTCACACCTCCGTTAGCATGCATTCTGTTGGAGTTGCGTATGGTGATGATCTTACCCTGTGTGCTGTCATGAGGCACTGAATATATGTTCTCTTCATGGCTGGGTCGAGGTTTGGAAACAGCATCTATTGGCTCAGCATAGTCGGATGGATCATAAACTCCATCACCACAGGGAGGCCAGGTGACGTTGGAGGTAAGAGAACGTCTATGACTTGTGTCCATGTAAGGATTAAAGTTGTGCTTTCTAAAGTCAAAAGTAACGCTAGGTTTCTGCCTTAGATGTAAAGGGACTTTGTTGTTCAATTTGTTCTCAAAAGTACTGAGCTCAGAGATTACAGAGAAAGTATCACCTGAGTCCAGGTCAGGGACCTTGAATCCACTATGGGAGGCGAGGGTGCCATCAAAGTAAGGAGGTGAAGCCTCCATATCCTCTTCATAATCTAACAGCATAGTTACAGGGCTAGGAGAACCACAATGTGGTGAATACATATTCTCATTTGTGCTACAGGCCTCGGTAGCATTATCACACACATGAGTTGCCTCAACTAGAGACTTCTTCTCTGCCACATCTATGAAGAAAGGCTGTAAAAGGTTGATTCTGTGCAGTCCTCCCACAACTCCACCCGGCCCACAGACCAAACTAGCAAAACGGCCATCAATTTCATGAGCCAGTTCTTCACCCTGGGCTAATAGCTCTCGTGCAGACTCAGAGTCTGTAAGCTCGGTTTCGGTCTCTCCGACAGCTAGTAACTGTACAGGAACAATGTCTGGAACTTCACAGAGTAAGGCACACAAGGTTTCCAGTGAGGCTTTTCTGCGAGCAGAGTAAACGCCTATGTACCCATGTACAAGCCGACTTTTGCGCATGGTAAACGAAACATGATATGATAGTAAGGACAGCTCTATTGTTAGCTTGTTTTCTCCGATTGCCTGGTCAAGCAACACTGAATTACCACTAGAACTGGATGGCCTGCAATGCTGAGGTAATAAGAAGGGCGAGAGAAGTTGGTCAACATCATATGAATCGCCACACATAAGACACATGACAATACGCAAGTCTGCCTCTGGATTCTGGTCTTGCTGCATGTCTCTGACACTCGGTGGCAAAGGGGGTGAAGATGGGGAAGCACTGCGAGACACAACATTCCTTCTTATGTCTAGCAAACTTTTCAATACCTGGTTTATATGTTTCTCATTCACACTCCGGCCATAGCCTGAGCCAGGGGATGCCGGCTCCAAAAATTCACATTGCAGTTTCATGGCTACCTGTTGACCCTGTGTGATTAAGATTTGGGCAGTCTCTCCACCTAGGTCACTCAAAGCTCCCACACCTCTTTTAGTGACTAACAAGAGAGACAAGGGCAGTTGAGCTATGTGGTTGTCCCTTCTGCCAAGTGTGGACTCACGCAACTTCTCAATACTTTCTAGAACATAAGACAAGGATTCCTTGGAATTGTACAAACACAGACATCCATGAGGTATGAACGTAGCTGTATGAAAGGAATTAACAGGAAGCCTTACGTTACCCTCAATAGGCCTGAGTATTAGCTCATATATTTTGCCTTCAAGTACATAGTAGTCATCATTGGCGCACATGGCTCGAATCTCATTGGCCATCTCTCTTGCTAAACCATCTTTACCCAGAATCACTAGGTTAATCCTTTCTGCCTTGCTTTCATGCAAATGCGACTTTCCATAGGAAGGATAGCGCATAGGGAAGCATGAGGCTAATATTTGCTCAATTTTGTTGTCAATACAATACGGACAGCTTGGGCAAGTATCCTTGGTTGGATGATAAACAAAATGGATATGCTTTAACACTAAGGCATCTCTTTCGGCCTGCAGTTTCTGCAATGCCTTGAAGCGTAGCTCATCCCCTAGTGCTTCCTGAATTGCCCCCATTTTCTCTTTACTTGGTTTGGCATCCACTTCAAGTTCATAAAAAAGCTCAGAATACTCCAGCAGAAGTTCTTGGAAATCCTCTTTTGCCCTGTCAATGATCACCTTTTGATGTCTATTATAGATATCTAAGTATTCTGGCTCCTCCAGCCAATGATAGAAGTCTTCATTCATTATAAAGCTGCGTGCCTCCTCCCATGGCTTGCCGGGGGTGACAAAGGGTGAGGATGCGAGCTTCATTTTAAACTCATGTCGCATTTCTGCGCGCTTGCACTCATTTCGCAAATGTTCAAGATGGGCATCAAAGATTATTTCTGCGGCAGTTGTATCCAGCACGTCAAATGGTATGCGATCATCTTCCATATTGTCCAGATGTGGTGTGTCCTCCCATGGAGCATCCTCCAGCACCACAAACCAATGGTCAAAGTCCTTCTTGGACTCTAATACCTTCTGCACCCCTGACCAGCTTAAATGCTCGATTTCGTCTAGTTCAGACACTAAAGAACCCAATGCCAGTGGGAGGGCACTTAAATATGCCTTACGGCGCCTCTCAATGTGCTCCTGCTTAAGCCGATGAACGTGCTGTTGGAAAAGTTTTTTAGCTTTAGCTGTACCTTCCAAAAATACATATTCCTTATATTCCGGCGATGGCTGCATATGTCGGCTGACAACAGGCCAAGTCTCGTTGTGATTTTTCACTATGTGGTTGACTAACCATTCGTATCGGTCCTTGGCCGTGGCAATTATTTGACTCTGATGTTTTAAAGCCTCAAAATAAGGTATTATCTTATGCTTGCCCCTTCCCTTATCGATTAGTTGAATCAGAGTAAAGAAGGCTAGATCCACATTGACATTAGACCGAGCTGAAGTTTCAACAACCTGCAGGTTCTTTTTGTTTAAGGCAAACGTATGAGAGTCCTTGATGTATCGCTCAACTCCTTCATCACACTTAGTGAGAACCAGCACAACAGGTTTCTTTGTTTTACCTAGATGATTATGCAGGTTGGTAACAAACTTCATTTGATCGTCAAAGCTGCGGTTCATCCCACGACTTACATCAACACACAGCAGGAATCCGTCGACCTGCAACTTTCCCTCTGGCATTTGTTTTTGCTCAAAATCCTGTTCTAGACCCAACTGGTCTGTACAAAAGTACATGAGTTTTTCCGCAGAGGCCAGTTTTGTGGAGGCAGCTCTCTTGATGTAAGGCTGTAAAGCTGTGCTACGATGTGGTTGAAAGGTCTGGTCATCAATAAACTCTGTCTGCTCCACCACATGCATCCTACACTCATTGCCATCCTCCATGACTCGCTCCACTTCGCCCCAGAACAGAAAATGGTCATTGTTGACAACCCGGCCACCGAAATCACTGGTACTCAATACAGAGGTGTGATCGAGGTGAAAGTTGTCTGCACTAGGACGGACAAAGCGATTGCAAAGGCAAGACTTTCCGACCCCGCATGGGCCCTTTTCTTTTTCGGTGCCTGACAGACCAACTACAACTAGGTTGTAGGTAGGCACTCGTGAATCTTGCTTTTTTGCCATCATCGTTTGCAGGCACTCATCTTGCCAGGTTGTAAGGGTTAACACAAGTTTTACTCTCAAGCCGTTGTCATAAATATGTTTATTTCATTATATCGTTGGCAGTAAGTTTTCCCTGTGTTTAAATCAGACTAATTCCGATTGTGTGTTTTTTGCCCATATTTCAGAAGGTAGGACACAGATACCAACGGCACTATTTGTGCGAGAGTGGTGTGTGACAAAATGTTTCAGAGGAGCTTCTGTTTATTGATGCCCAACCTGAAAAAGAAAAAAAAAGTGTTTTAATTATCTTTTAATCTAATTATAAATACATATATATTTTAAACCAACATCCCAGACATGGCCAGCGGGGTGGCATATTGGTGAGCACAGACACCTCACAGCAAGGAGGTCCCAAGTTCGATTACAGGACCAGGGGTCTTTCTGTGCGTGTTTGCATGTTCTTCGGTTTGCGTGGGTTTTCTTTGGGTACTCTGGTTTTCTCTCACAGTCCCAAAATATGTACCCTTGGTTGATTGGTGATTCTAAATTGCCCGTAGAAGTGCATGTGTGTGGATTGGCACTAATGGTGCATCTGCCTCTTGCCCTACGTGCACTGGGATAGATTTCAGCAGACCCATGACCCTGATTGAATGAATGAAGGAATCCTAGACATGTGTAAGACATAAACTAACATGTTATGCAAGGGTATATTGTCTATTCAAACATTAACTAATGCAACATCAACAGTAAAAGTACATACCGCAATATCAGCAAAAAATGAATGCGAAACTGCCTTAATCTGCTTAATTCTTCAAGCACTTTCTTTAAAATAATTCCATCAAATAAGGCTGGGCATTGTAACGCAGCAATCTGGTTTAAAAACTGACTAGTGTCTAGAGACGAAGTGCTTTTATAATTAAAAAACCCTGACAGGTCTAGATATAATGTCTAATTATTCATAAATAAATCCAGGAAACATTTGATGCATCTTTAAATAAAATATATCTTGATATTCATCCATTCATTCATCTAATTCTGGGTCAAAGGCAGGGGTACACCCTGGACAGGTCTATGGTCCATCGAAACATAGACGAACAACCACACACCAAGCAACCTAACGTACATGTTTTTTAAACAGTGGGAGGAAACTGGAGTACCTGGAGGAAACCCACACAAGCACATGGAGAAAATGCAAAGAAAGACCTTTTGGAATCAATCCCAGCACCTTTTTGTTGTAAAGCGACCGTGCCGACCACTACACCACAGCGCCACCCCGTTCTATGATTTAAAAAAAATAATAATTACTGTATCAATGTTATCGGTAGAAAAAGGAGTTTAATCAGATATAATATTCAAAATGGTGGTAGACAAGTTGTTTTGGCTTGCTAATAGGGAGAAGATTTCCACCACCACTAAACTGATACTGCTGAGCTCTGCCAGACCTTTAACCCCTTAGTTGGCTTAAACACTCTGGATCAGTGTTTAATAATAGTTTCAGTTTGCAATAGAGAAGTGGATGTTTCAGTTCTTCTTTTTTTTCTCCAACCCCAGCACAAGTATATAAAATCCTGAATTATGGCCACAAAGTTGGATGCAGGCGGCGCGGTGGCGTAGTGGATAGCACAGTCGCCTCACAACAAGAAGGTCCCAGGTTCGAATCCCGGCCGGGATCT
>JAOTRA010000023.1:4669471-4682438 GCA_026260255.1 Pseudolaguvia tuberculata
TGTGTGTGTGTGTGTGTGTGTGTGTGTGTGTGTGTGTGTGTGTGTGTGTGTGTGTGTGTGTGTGTGTGTGTAGTTCAGGGGAATCAGGTGATAGACTATAACCTGTTGGTAAGCAGCTCTATAGAGATGGCAGTGGTTTACAGGTGAGGCTTCGATGTCTTGTTAAAAACATTTGTATTTTTAAAAAAATATTGTCAGTTAATATTATTTTGTGTGTGCGTGTGGTCTCAGAGATGTTGAGCAGTGTGGTATGAGCAGACCTGTGTGTTTGGCAGGCAGTGATCAGTGTGATGCCGTAACCTGTGCCCTCCTTATTGACCTGGACTTTGACGGACAGCTAGAGGTGTTGCTTGGAACGTATGGACAGGTACACACACACACACACACAGACATACATACATTCTGTACACACTGAACACATGCCGTATTTTCCTCTTTACAGGACCTGCTTTGCTACAAATTCCAGCATGTTTCATGTAGTGTTGAGGGGCGGTTCCAGCTAATGTGGAGGCGGAGCTTTAAAAGTTCCCTGCTGTCAATCATCTACTTGGATCTGACTGGAGATGGATTAAAAGAGCTGGCCATTCTGACTATAAAAGGACTCCATGTATTACAGGTGACCAGTAATGAATGCACATTTGAACAGCACATCAAACTGAATAATAAATGTAAAAAGTGTGTAAATATCTGTTGCTTTCTGTGTGACTGATTTTTATTAAATTTTTTATCAACATTTATTTATCTCTCTATATTTCGATTCTTGGTTTTATATTCCATATATTCCAGTATTTTGGTTTGATTCCTGGACCGAAAGTCTTTCTGTGCAATGTTATCCCAGTGCTTATGTGGGTTTTCTTCAAAAACTCCGGAGTCCAAAAACATTGATTGGTAATTCTAAATTGCCCATAGGAGTGAGTGTGGGTGGTTGTATGTCTCTGTGGTCCTGCGATGAACTGATGTACCCCTGCATCTCTCCCTATGTGCGTTGGGATTGGGTCCTGCAGACCCCTGTGACCCAGATGAATAAATGAACGACTGTATATTTTAAACATTAAATTGGCATTTTTAAAACCAGTGCATTATGGTGTACCACAAGGTTCTGTTTTAGGCCACTTGTTATCACTGTTATTATTGTTATTCACACTGTTAGTTTCATCATGATTTTTTTTTTTGCTGGTTTCTCATATTTACATGAATTCTGTTTTTTTTTTTTTACAGCACAGTCTCAACAGCACAGCTGATCTCGTTCTGCAGCGATTGGCCAGCAGAGTAGCAAAGATCTCTGCCATCCTTAAAATCCAGCCAGACACAAAGAATGATACTGAACAGACTGATCACATCTGAAACTTCTTCATCTAAACAGGGACTTACAGCACCACTGCAGGGGTTGGGGGCAGCCATCGTGAATTTGCCATCATCGCCACAGTTCTTTTTATTCTGAATTTGTCAGGATGTCAAAACACAAGAACTCTTGATTGTTCTCTGTTGTTATGCGATTGAGTGGGTGTGAAATCGTAGGGATCACACAATGGGAAAATTGAACACAGATGGGTGGGGAACCAGCAACGAATCGGTTTTGATTGTGACATGTCAAATAACAATAAATTATAAAGTATATAATACATTTTAAGGCTGTGAGTCAGCGATATCGGTCGTCTGCCCTGGTCTGGAAGTGGAAGCTAGCTATCTTCGGGGTAACCAAATTCATCTCACCATGTATAACTTTTCTGGAAAGTCATTGTTAAAAATGTAATTTGTCCTCCTCCAACAGCTATTGTTGGACACAGGACATAATGCTGACGTTATTGTGGGGCTGATGGGTGAATCTGAAACCCGATTGGTTATTTAAACTATTTTAGCCATTGGCAGATTTTTAATTGGTTAAAATCACATAGGCAGCGCTACTGATTCTGAAGGGCAGATTAGAGTAGCATGGCAACAGAAACTGAAATCTGATTGGAGAAACCGCCACATCCACCACGTATTGGAAGCAAGAGAAACACGTGAATAAATTAATTAATACAATTTAATGGAACAAATATTAGAATTCGGGGTCAATGGGGTCCGCCGAAGACGCATGCATAAAAAATATTGGAATTTCGGATGTAAATGTAGGTCAGTGATTCTGGTAGTGTTTAGACCAGCAGAGACGGACCGATTGACCCGGACTTCATGCTACGGAATAAAGTAAATCATAGTAAAATGAATAGATAACTATATCTGAAAATGGATAATAAGAGCACATAACCGCTTTAATTTCTGGATAAAGCAGGAATTGTAATCTAATTGTATTAAGATTTTATACTTTTTACCCTCCCATTTTCGTAACTGTTCCTTGTGACGCAATGTGGGCGGGGTTAACGACGTCTTTTGCTCTGCGGAACAGTCTGGAATGTTCCATTTTCCGCTGCGCAGTTTGTCCTCGTTGTTGCTGCCGTCCTTCCGCTTCCATTTTAAAAGCTGTATTCTTGACAAGATGGCTGCCGCAACGAGCCGCTACTATAGTGAAAGTGGAAGAGCCACAAAAAGGCAAAAAACGGACGGCGACGGAATGACCACGGTATGTTGCTATAGTTTTGGTTGAAATTACCAAGTATTTTGGTGTAGAACAGAAAAGAAATTGTTTAGCGTCGCTGTTAGTCTGTAGGCTAAGATGCTAGGTGTTTTTCTCCAACGACGAGCTGCTGCAGCGAATATTGAGGAAAAAAAGTATTTCTGCATTGTTTTTCTGCACAGTTTTTGTGTAGTTAAAAGAAAAAAAGTTCATCAATTTGTGTATCCTTGCTTGTTTTTAGCACTGATTTTTAATTAAGTGTAGTTCGAGTCGAAATCGCTTTGATCTTATTGTTCTTTGCCACGTTATCAGGCTAGTGTGATGTTAGCCAGATGCTAACATCACTTTTTATATAAGGATTAATATTAATTCAACCAACTAAACAAAGCAAATAAATAGCTATTTTTCTTATTTGTCTTATTTAGGAGGTTTATGAAGACCCTCATAAACCTTTGCCCTCGCTCGTGGTGCACATCCGGGGTCTGGTGGACGGGATTACCGAGTCTGACCTCGTGGAGGCGCTGCGCGAGTTCGGCACTATCAGGTACAACAATACGATAATAGGATATGTTTTTTCAATATACATTTATAGTTCTAGTATGTTTCTATCAGATTTATGGCAAGCATATTTGCAAGTTTTCATCTGTGTGTTTAGCTATGTGGTTCTGATGCCGAACAAGCGCCAAGCTCTAGTGGAGTATGAGGATATGGGTGGCTCATGCAACGCTGTGACCTATGCCAACGACAACCAGGTGTACATCGCAGGTCGCCCATGTTACATCAACTATTCCACCAGTCAGAAAATCTCCCGTCCCGGAGACTCGGGCGACGCACCCAGTGTTAACAACATCCTTCTTTTCACCATCATGAACCCCATCTATCCTATCACCACGGTAAAGATTACTAACCATCAATATTTGTTTTGGTTGATGTAATTGTATAATCTGAACATATCTGTTGTGGTTTGCAGGACGTGTTGTACACCATCTGTAATAACTGTGGTCCTGTGCAGAGGATTGTGATCTTCAGGAAGAACGGTGTCCAGTCTATGGTCGAATATCCTTTTGTCTCAGTAGCTTGTCACACTAATGCTTAATCGTGTGCTGTACTGTTTATAACTGACTATTATACATATAACAATTCTCTAAATATTCTGAGGCAGAGTTGTGATTTCCAGGGTTAAATTTCAGGGGCTAGGGGTCTTTCTGTGTGGTTTTGTTGGAGTGTTAATTCCTTAACCTGTTGCTCACGTTTGATTCTGTCCAAAGTGCTCAGAGAGCAAAAGCTTCGCTTAACGGGGCTGATATCTATTCTGGCTGCTGCACCCTCAAAATCGAGTATGCCAAGGTGAGTGAGTAGCGTTTGCTTTGCATACCACATTCCTACAATTCCACCAGGGTCGTCCATCTCAACTTAGGTTTTATTTCCCTATCTTTCTGCAGCCAACTCGACTTAATGTGTTCAAGAACGACCAGGACACTTGGGATTACACCAACCCGAGTTTGAGCGGCCAAGGTAAAGCTCATACACACTGTTTGTTTGTGGTTGAGATTACACTTCCTGTAGGGGCTTCATTGTGAAATTCACTTACGGTCACTCCTCAGCTCGTTTTTATGCACAATGAGCACATTCATGTAGTCTGATCTTAATGGGTACACACAAGCTGACTCATCCTATAGCTACCATGTATGTTTTCACCACCAATCGCATGTCCACCTGTGTCGTGTCGTACACGCCAGCATGCATAGCGCTCACTAGAGGAACCCTTCCCTTTACTCGCTCAGTCGGTCACTCCGCATGGCACTGCACCCCAGGGCACACGACATGGTGGAGACTTTCGCATCATCTTTTAAGAGCACCTTTTTGAAATTAGGTAAAAGGACAGCTTGGCTTTGTGCTACTGCAAACATGCTGACTGGTCCCTGACGCAGTTGGTGACCATTAGGTTTTTCTTCCCCAGAAAGTTGTTAGACTATATTTGCATAAAGATGTAATTATTTTATTTTTATGAATTGACGATCCAAATGTGGCATTTAGATATGGATTGTAATAGGATAGCTCTAAGTTGTGCATATTGATATACAGCTGTCTAATATACGCTACATATTTTTACTATATAACCTCCTTAATCAACTGATGGTTTCAACTCATTTGAGGGGCTTCATCAGGTCTGATGTGGACTTGGTTTCAGTGAATTTGCAGGCCATTAAATTTCAAGAGTGAATTTGCATTACCCGGTGTCCCATTCACACGTCTTACAAAACCAATGAGTTTCTTGTCCTCAGAGAGGGTTGGGGTGGTGTTTGTTAGTCTGCAGGTCTGGCATGCAAATTAACCTAGATTACGCTTTTGAGTATGTATAAAGAACTTGGAGCCCCTTGGATGAGAGACCTTCAGTAAACAAGGTTCAAGGATTAGTACCCATGTTTAAACCATAATTAAGGAACACGTACATAATGCACAGGACATTTTTCAACTGAGCGTTCAACAGAAAACACACCGAACATTCAACTCCTCGAACAGCGTGGAACAATCACATGGAGACACATTTCAAACGTCAAAACATCACATGGATCACAGCAACACTTCCCGAGACGTCTGTCAGTTTACATATGGGACACTTCAGCACTGTCAACATGACTCATCTCCTCGTCAAGACGACCCACAATGACACACCCTTACAAGTCGACCAGCAAACATCACATGCAAACAAAACACAAAGCCATTACGAAGAGGCGGGAGGATTGTGTGTGTGGTGTGTGTGTTTTACTTGTTTGCCATCTCAATGTCTTATTTCTTTGGTGTGTGGGCTATATAATTTTTTGCTCCACATATTTGAGTTCTGAGCATTCCACTACCAAGAGTCGAGCATCACCAGGGTCAGAGCTTTGCCATGGCATTCTGAGCTCACATTATCACAGCAGCACACAGCAGGATGGTTGCTACATCACACAGAGATCAGACATCACAATTGGTACTCCAGGATCATCAGTGCACATCACGTCAGGATCACTGCAGTGCAAATGCTACAAGCAGACACTACCCATGCCGTCACGACCAGATCGTCATTGCTAACCACACAGCAGATATTTTTTTCTTGATAGATGCGACGAAACAGCATGTCATGACTTCACAACGTGTAGTTCGATTTGACGTAGACATATCACACATCAAGCCTTGACATCTTCATGCAACACATTGAGCATCACAGTAACCCACCGGGACATCACTGCGGCCAACAGCACATTTACAGCACATGGAAAGGATCACTGAAGTGTACATGAAGACACAAGCACCGAACATGTAGCTAGAGCCTGCAACATCCTTCCTTAAGCCCTCTCTTTCTGAGGAGTCTGGTTTTTCTTTTTCTCTCTCTCTCCTCTACCTCCTCCCTCTCTTTTCTCACTCTGTCACCCTGAGAGCGGAGATTCGTTTTCTGACTGCTGTTACGCCTTCCGTGTGACACAGGTTCGGATTAGCTCGGCCGCTACAGTGGCGTCTGTCCTCAAAACCACTGCTGTCTTCATCCCCTCCTTCTGAACGGTAAGCACTGCACTGTGTGTGCCTGGTAACCTCACGTCAGCCTCAAAGTCCTTGGAAGTCTTAAGTAAAGTGCATTGGAGAACAAAAGCTGATGCCTGGGAATCAAATCTTTGGGTTGAAGGAAAAGGGGTTACGCCAAAGCTTCTCTCGATCAACTGGTTACTCCTTGGATTCTTCTTCTGCTGTAAGTATGTGTTGCTGTCAAAACACCCTGACCGGCTGATCTGTGCCAGTTTGATCTGTTTGGCCTTTCAGCCCTGGCAGCTTGCACACAGCATGATTTGCCCCTTCTCTAAACCTGTTACTAGCCATGCTTGTTGTCTGATAAAAGACCTTTTAAAATGCCTTTAAATAAAGACTATATCCATTCTACCTACTAAAATGTGCAGTCTCGAGTTTTATTATCCTTTTTTTTCCTGATTAGTTTTAATGGTACATTGATCTGTTAAATCCAATGAACTGAGAATGTATGCATAATGCAATGCTAATTCCCAAACCATCCGTGTGAGTGTGCTTTTTAAATCATTGTAGAATAGTGACTCCAGTTTCTATTCTTGTCGAGTCAATGGACTTCCTTTGTAGTGCACTGCATTGACACTAGCCACCTATGGGGTCTGTAATGTATGTGAAAAGGGACAGTTAGTGGTTTCCTCGGTATGAGTTATGATGCCTTACATTGCAATATGAGCAGCAGAAAATGGTGGGTTTGGGTGGTTCTTGGATGAATCATTCACAATTGCTGTTATGTAGCTCATTGTTGGGTAAAAACCACCCAAAGTACTGGGGCTGTACCAAAGTAGGTACAGTTAAGAATTTAGCAGACAGTCTTGTTCCAAGTGATTTTATAAACAGTGGTTGGTTTCCAAACACCCATGACTGGATGGGACAGAATCATCGCTGGGTGAACTAGCGTTTTAGTGACATCTTTATTATTTTCACTAGCAGGTTACAATTTGGCATGCGTGTAGAGATGTTTTGAGCCGATGCAGGGTACACTATCTTTTGCAAAGTGTTTTGATTTTGTTTTCCGTGTTGGCTGTTGTCTGATGTGTGTGTGTGTGTGTATACCTGTGTCTGTACAGATGCTGATTCAGATGGCAATTGGAACAGTTCTCAAGGTGTGTTTGCGTGAGGTCTAAAATATTTTTTAAATAAACTATTCGCCTGGGTAATTTGCTGAATCGTTAATCAATTATTTTCTGCAACGTCCATGTTTGTAAACTTTACCCCACCATGTGGTGTTAACAGCTACTGCAGTTAAAGGCTTTCCTGCATGTCAGAGACACTTGCACTCCTTCATTTACACTGCAGTTCTTGATGCCCAATTCCAATATGACCTTCTTGCAACTATTTGATAAATTCATCTCCATGTACAGGAATAAATTGATACGTTATAGATATTATTTCTTTGAATGGTGCATTAATACAAGTTAAACCACACACTTGTGCACCACCACCGCTTATATAATAAAATTTGACTCATTGCTAAAATTCCAATTGTGATCCAGACCTGTGATGAATCTGGAAATATCAGAAACCATGTGCCTTGTCGGTTACATGCCACTGGTGGCACATTAGCGGGAATGTTGGAATCGGGTCACTTGATAGTGTAAATATGGCTTTAAATGTTTACTGTGGTAAATCTTTCATTTGTGTTTATCTAATTGCCTGTGTTTTTTGTCAGACCCCACTGCAAATCCAAACAAGCGCCCGAGGCAACCAGCTCTGCTTGGAGACCATCCGGCTGAATATGGTTAGTATTGCTAATGGCGAAGCCATAGATAGGACAGGAATACTGTCCTTTCTATACTGAGGACAGTTTCTTCTTGTCAGTGGTTTACCTGTTTCACCTCTTTTCATACAGGTGGTCCCCAGAGTGGTTATGGTCATTACGACGAAACATATGGCCCCCCTCATTATGAGGGCCGGAGGATGGGACCGCCTTTGGGCCGGGCCCGTGGCGGACCCCGTTATGGGGGCCCTCAGTATGGTCACGGCCCTCCACCTGAATTTTCCGCACAGGCTGACTCTCCTGTAATCATGGTTTACGGTCTTGACCCCTTCAAGATCAATGCAGACCGCATTTTCAACATATTCTGTCTTTATGGCAACGTTGAGAGGGTGACTTTCCTTTTTCTTCATTTCGGGTCATATTTTAGAGCTGCACAATTAATATAGATGTTTGGGAGGTGTAATTGTGAAACCTGTATTTATGCTGAGTATTGATGTCTTTGCAGGTCAAGTTCATGAAGAGTAAGCCTGGTGCTGCAATGGTGGAGATGGGAGACTGTTATGCAGTGGAGAGAGCCATCTCTCATCTCAACCACACCATGCTTTTTGAACAGAAACTCAACATTTGGTATGTTCCTGCTGACCTACTATTTTGATTGTGTCTGTCCCGGTTATTGTGGATTATCCAAATATTAGATGTTATTCAATGAAACTTGGCAATGGTCTTGACAGATTCTGTACTGTGTATGCAATGTGCTGTTGTCTGTGCTGCAGCGTATCAAAACAGCAGGCTATCATTCCTGGTCAGTCGTATCAGCTGGATGATGGCACTCCGAGCTTTAAGGATTTCCACAGCAGCAGAAACAACCGTTTCAGCACCGCCGAACAAGCGGCCAAAAACCGCATCCAGAGACCCAGCAACGTCTTGCACTTCTTTAACGGACAACCAGACAGCTCAACCGAGGTCTTCGGCCAGGTATCTAAATAAAATTAATGTGGGATCTTGGAACCCAGTCTTTCATTTATTCTTTAGAAATGAACGCCTTCCTTTTCTTTCCCTCCACCTACAGGTTTCTGAAGAGCTCGGCATAAAGCCTCCAACCAGTGTCAAACTTTTCACAGGAAAAAGTGAGTGTGTAAAACTTTAGGGCAGGAAGGTCCTGACCAAATAGATACATTTGGAATTTGTCAAGCGAGTCTCACTGGGCAGTGGTTGTTTGGTGGTTAAGGTATTGGACTAACACTAGAAAGACCAGGGTTTGATACCCGGCACCACCGAGCCTCCACTGTGGGTCCCTGAGCAAGACCCTTAACCCTCAATTGTAAGTTGCTCTGGATGAGGGCATCTGTCACTGAATCCTCAGCTGCAGCTGATAATGACTTGTGAACACAACTGAAATTAAATGTGAAGTTTCTCCCAGTGTTTGGTGGTGTTTTTCTAATTCTTTGTAATTTAGGTGAAAGAAGTGCATCTGGTCTGTTGGAATGGGAGTCTGTCAATGATGCCATGGAAGCGCTTTCTGTTATGAACCACTATCAGATGAAAAATCCTAGTACGTGTAGCTCATTATGCATACACACCTGGTTTGGGACCCACCCAAACACCCCCCCCCCCCCTCAAAACTAATGTTTTCCTCTTTCTTCCTCCCTCTCAGCTGGACCGTACCCATTTACCCTCAAGCTCTGCTTCTCAACTGCCCAGAATGCTAACTGAAGCCTGGAAGACCTTTGACCTTTTTTCCAAAATGCCTCCAGTAATGGCAGGTTTTTTTTGTACTTAATAGCTTTTTTTGTTCCCACATGGCTTAATTTTTATTTTTGTTGTGTATTGTGAAATTTTTTTTCTCTCTGAATAAAAGCTGAAATGGTTAGAAACCCTGTTAAAACCTTTGTTTTTGTAGAATTCAATAACTGATTTAATTACTCCGGGGCCAAATTATCCATGTACAAAACTTACTAAACCAGAATTTATTCATCTTTACTGGGTGAAGGTTTTAAATCATGGCCTGTTAAATTTGACTCCATTGACATCAAAGCAAGCATTCTTTAGTTAAATGTTTTATGGAGAAACTGCTCCAGTCCTTAATTGATTAGATGATCTTTGTCCTTCGGCTGCTCCCGTTCAGGGTTGCCACAGCGGATCCACGATCCGCACATTCGACTTGGCGGGGTTTTATGCTGGATGCCCTTCCTAACGTAACCCTCCCATTTCTCCAGGCTTGGGACCGGCATTAAGGCTACTCTCTAATGGCTGGGCATCTATGGCCAATTTTGACCCACCAATCCGCCTAATGTACATGTTTTTGGACAGTGGGAGGAAACCGGACTACCCGGGGGAAACCCACACAAGAGCGGGGAGATCATGCAAACTTCACACCGATAGTCAATTGAAATGTTTCAGGTTGGGTAAAATATTTAGACTGAAGAAACTGATATTTAAAGACTCACTTTATTAAAAAGACCACTGGCATTTCCATAACAAGGGGAGGGGGGATTTTAAGCAGAGCTTTAAACACAATTACAGCTCATTCTTTCCCCCCCCATTAAATTCAGACATTGTGAATTATCTTATTCACTACAAATCAATCTGAGGCTTTAAAAAAAAACAACAAAAGAAACCCTCTAGAGATGGCTAAAAACCAGTAAGACCATGTTTTTAAAAATGGAAACCGGTACAAAGGACAAGAACGGAGAGACAGGCAGGAGGTGTGGATGTTTTAAACTAAAAAAAGGGCAACGAAACAAGTCATACAAACGTTTGAAGTTCATCATCAGGTGACTGAGGTACATCAGAGATGGGAGAGGGGGTTTTAGGTAGATGAGCATCCAGATTAGTCAGCATCAGGTGTTGGGCTTTTTCTCTGGCTGTTGGATCTAGAACGGCTGACACACACACACACACTTTAGCATGTATATAATACACACCAAAATAGCATACAGTAACTAAACCAATGTATCCTTAGCCAGAAACAAAAACCCCACCCAGAAATGAAAGCTGGAACGTTACACATCAGGACCTGTCAGCAATTCAAGATCCCAATGTGAGTAAAAGGAGTTCTGGCTGAAGAATAAAAAGCAAAAACCGGCCAATGAGAGCACAAGATACAGAGCAGCAGGAAGTTAGAAAAAGAATCAGCCAACAAGACTAATTGAAGTTATGGACCATGTGTTGCCGATGTAGAGTGTAACTTGTGATCCCATGCAATATGAACACAGCAGCAACTAAAACGTGAGCTTATTGTGTAAATAACTTTTAAAGGCTTTGAATAATCCGAACTCGGCACTATAAAATCATAACCTAACAAAAGCAGCTGATCGTTGACCAAAAGACTCACCTGTCTCTTTTCTTGCTCAAAGAACGAGAACGGGATCTGGACACACTGCGTCCTCGCTGTCTGGAGGCAGAGCGGGATCGAGATCGAGAACGGGAGCGACTGTTAAAACCAGAAACAAAAAAAAAAAAAAAAGTTAAAATATATACACTTGCCAAAATGTTGCTTTAGCAGTGTATTCGGTCATCTATATCTATATATATATTTATGTATATTTAGAGTGTTCATTACATCCAAAAAAGGACAATTTGACCAAGATTTACAAAGTCATCAATTAAAAAGAGATCGGAAGATATATTTTCTCTTTGGGACACACTGTGCAGCTTGCTGCTTGAATAAACGCAGGGTACCTGTTCCTACGGACTGGCGTCCTAGACCTCCGGGCAGGACTTCTGGATCTGCGCACTGGTGTACGAGAGCGACGGACTGGGGTTCGGGATCTAGAACGGCCTGCAGATGCAGACCTAAATATGCACATCAAACATTCCGCTGATTAGTCCATACAAAATTATAATACATTCAAAAATGAGTCATTTATGGTCTATGAAGTACAAACAGGATAACACACCTGCTCCTCTTTCTGGAGTATGATGGAGAACGATTTTTCCTGCAACACACACCCCATTTCAGCATGCAAGGTGACTTTAAAAACTGTCAGGAGAGATGAAATCAGAGTTCTTACCGCTCGTAGCTGCGGCTTCGAGAGTGGTAACGACGACCACGAGATCTGGACCGAGAGCGAGACCTGAACCATTTATATCAATTAACCAGTTAATTTTTTCAGGACAGACAAAACAATAGTCTAAACATTTTAAAGACTATTCTGCACATGTACCTGCTGCGTCTGCCACCTCTCTTGCTGTAGCGGTAGCAGTCGTAGGCGTAGTGACCCGACTCACCGCACTGGTAGCAGCGATCATTTGGATCAAACTGCCTGCGGCTTGGCCGACCAAAGCGGGATTTCCTGGACATTCCATTTGACATCTCGACACGAATTCGAGCCCCACATAGCATTCTGGGTAAGAGGGCGAAATTTACTAAAAAGGTTTTAGCAGTCGTATTCAGTAAAATAAAACCCTGCAGCCTTGCACAATTCTGCTAAGTACACGCCTAAAAGGAAAAGCATAATAGTGCCGGATAAAAATAATACTAAAACGGTGAACGTGAACACATACATACGCATCACAAACAGACTCACTTTCCATCCATGCCCTTCACAGCATCCTCAGCATCTCTGGAGTCTTCGTACTCGACGAAAGCAAAGCCTGGGGGGTTTCGCGCCACCCAGACACTTCGTAGAGGCCCATAGTAACTGAATGCACGCTCCAGCTCACCTTTCGCCGCACCATTACCCAGGTCACCCACGTACACCTTGCAGTCCAGGGAGCTGCGCGACGAGTAAGACATCTCGAACCTGCAACCTGAACAAGGTACAGCAACTTAAACACCAACATTCTCGAGCTGTTCAAAACACAGTCATGTTTTATGGCTAAATATGTAAACAGCTGCATTTAGACCAAGTCACACAAAAATCATCGAGCAATTAAATTAGATGAATAGCAGCGTGTGGGGCGGCGCGGTGGCGTAGTGGATGGGATGGTCGCCTCACAACAAGGTGCCGACTTCGAATCCCGGGGATCTTTCTGTGCAGAGTTTGCATGTTCTTCCCGCTGGACATCTGTTAACTGCTGTGATTACATGAACTGTACCCAGCTGGACACCTGTTAACTGAACTATACTGCTGTGATTACAGGCAGGACATGTACTGTACCCCGCTGGACACCTGTTAACTGAACTATACTGCTGT
>JAOTRA010000023.1:4694819-4714866 GCA_026260255.1 Pseudolaguvia tuberculata
ACACACACACACACACACACACACACACACACACACACACACACACACACACACACACACACACACACACACGTACAGTGCATACATACATAAATACATACATACACACGTGCATGCATACACGAATACATACACATACATACAAAAAAATACGTACATACACACACACACACATACATACATGCATACAAAAATTACATACTTGCACACGTATAAAATACGTACATACACACATACATACAAACATACATAGATTAAAAAAACATACATACATACACATGTCTATATACAAAAAAAATACATATACACACACATACATACTAGCATCAATGAGCTCCACAGGGGTATTAAGTGATTTTTGTTATTAGCTTGTGTTATTAGCTAGTGTTAAAGCTTCAACAACGGCATGATTAATTTAGCACACAAGCTGTTAGGTCAGGATAAGGAGAGAACAGCTGTGCGCTTGAAAGACTGCAGGAATGTGACTCGAACTGCCTGAGCGAATTCTTTAAACAGTTCCTTTAACATTTGTTCAGTCATTAATTCATTCATTCATTCATTTTCTAACCCGCTTATTCCCTACAGGGTCTGCTAGAGCCTATCCCAGCGCACATAGGGTAAAAGGCCAGGGGAACACCCTGGACACATTGCCAGTCCATTGTGGGGCGACACACATTTTTGCCAGTCTATCCATTTTTTGTATCTATGTTTGTATGTATGTATGTATGTGTGTATTTGTATGCATGTAGGCTTGTGTATATGTGTCACACACACACACACACACACACACACACACACACACGGTCCTACAGGCAATTTAAAATCACTTATTAACCTTTGGGAGGAAACCGGAGGAACATGCAAACTCAGCACAGAAGACCCCTTGACCGGGAATCGAACCCGGGACCTTCTTGCTGTGAGACAACCATGCTAATCTGTCATTAGCATTATAACTGTGTGCTAAAATAATAATCTGTTTACTCCTCTTTTATCGGTGGTTGCATGGCAGCTTTCCCAGTATCAGCTGACCATCTTGTAACCTGGCACAATGATGTAAAGGCATCCTGGCTCTTTTCCATATTGCTTTCTTTTTCTTTACCTCTGTGTGGCTAACAAAGGAATCAGAGCGACAGAGGAACATATTCCCTTCAAGCATATTCAGAAAGCTTTGCATAGCTTCATCCTACGTTTTGCGGCTTCAACATATCCTTGTAAGTTAAAAATTTCACCAGATTCTGCCTCAGCTTTTTTTTTTTATCTTTAGGGTCTTTGTGGATAGATGACTTTAGAGATTTATAACCGCATGCCTGTGCAATATAAATCAAGTGTAACAAATCCTTCTCAAGGTATTTGCGCGCATGCAAACACAGACACACACCCACACCTGTGGTTAATAAAGCATACACTCTGAAATCTTGTGTTTTTAAATAATACTTATATTATTTGAAAAAGATTTCAGAAATACTATTTAAAAAATATGTTCCCCAAACATAATCATGTGATACGTTTAGTGTTGCGTTTCATTCTTTTCCAAGGTCTCTTCTCGGCATGGACGTTGCTGCTATCCCTGGTACGCGGGGCAAAACTTTTATGTAGCCTTTTTAGACTCTAACACCCACCTCCTGGCCTCTGCCTCCACCTTCGATCCTTCAGACTTAGATGGAAATCTATATATGGAGGAGGAGGAGGATGGGTTCTGCAAAAGAGGGGCAGGTCACAGCTGCCATCCTGGGTCAGATTACGGAAATGGAAATGCAGGAACGGTTTCGTAAGCTAAACTGGGCATCTGAGACGTGCCCTATCCAATCACAATCCATCACACTCTTAAATGGATCTTTGTGGTTAGAGGTATATAAAGCTAAACCAAACCCTTCCCTGTTGGGTGACCCCTATTTCGGCTTTGGTGAACAGGAACTGATCCCAAGGACTGTTTTGTTGTCTCGTGTAAAGGTAAAGAAAAAAAAAAACAACAACAACAACAACAACAATTTTTTAGCAAATTAACACCTGTACTCAGAACAGAACTTTTGGGTATCCCAGAATGAATTATTGTGAGAGAGCTCAGTTGGCTGGAGGAACGATAAATGATTGAACGGGTCTTTAACAAATCAATTTTTCCTAATGATAGCATTAAATATTTGCAGATCTTGCTTAATGCATGAGTGTTTTATTATGCATATATGTTTATAGTAGAGAACGTATCAAAAGCTGGTCATTTACCCTTACCAGGAGTAATCAGGTTTGGTGCATTTGCCGCATGCTGAGAATATTGCAAAACAGTTGTTCAGTCCTATCATAGTGGACATAGCTGGATAGACTGATTCTTGAAGACTGCTCACAATGTGATCAGATTTCCGCTATACTCACAGCTGTATCCATTTGTCCATAAACATCACAGACCTTCTTGTCTCAGCATAAATATAGACCCAAGAGACTTGCTTTCGTTCGGGACCCGATCTCTCGCTTCTGCTATTTTTAGACCGTGATCATGTGAGACAGGGTTGGGGACACTGGTATTGGTCTGCATTCAAAGATGTACTGACCCCATGAATAGTAGCTGTTCTAGTCTGCTGTAACTGCAGCATAGCAGATTGCGTAATGAATGCAGGATAGGAACCGACTGGTTGCAAATTAATGTAAAGATCCTGTAAGAAAAATGTTTAAACAGATCCCACTTAGATTCCCACTAGCTTAGATTACACTATATCCTAGAAAAAGGTATCAGCAGCAGAAAAAAAAGAAAAAGTTTCACTGGTAATCTCACTCAAGGTAATGTGAGGCTAAGAGGGGTACGGTCACCAAAATAAACTCTTCTGCATACAGACCATAGAATGACCTCCATTTCCTGGCCATATCGGATATATGATATGACAGCTGAAGTGTAAGCAGGTTACATGGGTCACCTGGATACCAAAGGACTTCAGACGTCTGTAAATGCACAGCTGATGGGATATATGTCCTGCTTGTCGAGTGTAACTCAGTCTGTATCTTTAATTGTGACCAGTTGGGTTGGAATTTCCAGAAATTCACCAAATCCAACTTGAAATAAGCCAAAAATGACTACAGGCTAAAGTTAATAAAAGGACTTTGTGGCGTTTAAGACTTTAAGGATACTTTGATAATGTAAGGGAATCTGATCAATAATCTGATAACAGATGCATTATTTCCTAACTGATGTTCTTACACCATTGAATCTCCTTCAGTGTCAGAAACGCAACCATGCCTTTCGGAAACACCCACAACAACTTCAAGCTGAATTTCTCAGTTGATGAAGAATATCCTGACCTTAGCAAGCACAACAACCACATGGCCAAGGTGCTGACCAAGGAGATGTATGGTAAACTGAGGGACAAGCAGACCTCCACTGGCTTCACTTTGGATGACGTCATCCAGACCGGTGTGGACAACCCTGGTAAGAAAAAAACCCAACAAGTTAACATTTAATTTTGTTTATATAATTTTCCAATTAATTTTCTGTGAATTAGTGACCTTGGACTGGCACTTAGGTTTCATTGCTGTCCTAAATTTAGGATTTAGTGCCTGCCATATCAGTTTTCTAATTGGTGTGCATCTTCCAGGTCATCCCTTCATCATGACTGTTGGCTGCGTAGCTGGTGATGAGGAATCCTATGAGTTGTTCAAGGACCTTTTTGACCCAGTCATCAGCGACCGCCATGGTGGATACAAACCCACCGACAAGCACAAGACTGACCTGAACTTCGAGAACCTGAAGGTGAGGCCACGAGGAATAAACCCAATGGTACAAACTAGAATGATCAGAGATCAGCTATAGTATATTAGACTGGCTAAATAAAAAGTAACTGTGGCTTCCCAAAAGGGTGGTGATGATCTGGACCCCAACTATGTTCTGAGCAGCAGAGTCCGTACCGGACGCAGCATCAAGGGTTACGCACTGCCCCCCCACAACAGCCGTGCTGAACGCAGAGCTGTAGAGAAGCTGTCTGTTGAAGGTATGTCTGCAATGCAAGTGTTAACCCTTAACCCGTCGGCAAGGCTTCTGCGTTGGAAAGAATTTATTGTATCTATGAATACAATGTATTATGTGGTCATTAAGCAGTTATTATGGAAGTGATAAATATTTAATGTTAGAAACTAGAATTGCTATATTCTTATTAGTATGTACGATTTACCAATAATGATGTTTTCTGAAGCTCTTAACATCCTGGACGGTGAGTTCAAGGGCAAGTACTATCCTCTGAAGGCCATGAGTGATGCCGAGCAGGAGCAGCTGATCGCTGACCACTTCCTGTTTGACAAGCCTGTTTCCCCACTGCTTTTGGCTGCTGGTATGGCCCGTGACTGGCCTGATGCCAGAGGCATCTGGTAAGTGGGAGAATTGTATGGGTATAGTGTACAAGTTGAAAATACAATTATGGGTCCAGACCAGGAAATAGTGTATCTGGGATATGAGTTTATTACAGAAGGTACAATGGGTAAGAGATGACTGTATTATGCCAAGCCTAATTAGACACATACATATTCCTTCAGGCACAATGACCAGAAGACCTTCTTGGTATGGGTGAACGAGGAGGACCATCTCCGTGTCATCTCTATGCAAAAGGGTGGCAACATGAAAGAGGTCTTCAGGCGCTTCTGTGTTGGCCTCAACAAAGTACGTGGCATGGTCACATGATCCTACCAATATTAGGTTTCTATTATAAGTATTGTTACCCTTTATTGTTTTTATCCTTATTCGAGATTGAGGAAACATTCAAGAAGCACAACCACGGCTTTATGTGGAATGAGCACCTGGGATACGTCCTCACTTGTCCCTCTAACTTGGGCACTGGTCTGCGTGGTGGTGTCCATGTCAAACTGCCCAAACTCAGCCAACACCCTAAATTCGAAGAGATCCTGACCAGACTGCGTTTGCAGAAGCGTGGCACAGGCATGTACAACCCACATTTAGAAACTCAAAACCAAATAAGTTATAAAATGTAGTTTGACTTGTTGTTAGAAGGGAATCCATGACCCTTTTCACTTTTTATCATCAGGTGGCGTGGACACTGCCTCCGTGGGTGGAGTGTTTGACATATCTAACGCTGACCGTATCGGCACCTCCGAAGTGGCGCAGGTGCAGTGCGTTGTGGACGGCGTCAAGCTAATGGTTGACATGGAAAAGAAGCTGGAGAAAAACGAGGCCATTGACAGCATGATCCCCGCCCAGAAGTAAATCTGTCAACTCTTGCTTCCTTTTGTGGTTTTCCCCATTTTTTTTACACCATTACATCACTCGGGCAGCACACGAAGTGTTCTATTACAATATATGAAACTGCTTGGCTTGGTCGGGTTATTCTTTTTTTGCCCCCCTTTTCTTGTTTTCATGACATCTGGTTTGTGCCCATCTTACGATTAGTGTCATCTTGGGATCAGATTCCTGGCGCTGGTGCGAAACAGCTAGCGTTTCAGCTTCACCTCAATTTGAACTTTGGTTGTAAAAAAAGCAATCAGTCAAATTGTGAATCAATAAAAGTGTACCCCATGAAACTTTGTATATTTTGCCTTTATCTTTAATTTTAACAGTACAGCCCATTCCTGGGATACAAAGTCCATACGAACATGGAAAAAAAACAGGAAGTGCATCACACAACATTCATTCATCTTCTATCCTGCGTATTCTAATAATCCGAATTCATAATTCAGGGTCTGCTGGTGCCTATCCCAGCACACATGGGGCAAGAGGCAGGAGTACACCCTAGACAGGTCATCAGTCCATCGGAGGGCCGCACATAGGCGAACAATCACACACTCAATCCTATGAGCAATTTAGAGTTGCCAAATCAACCCATTGTACGTTTTTGGACTTTGAGAGGAAACCTCAGTATCCGGAAAAAACCCACGCAATCGAACCCGGGCCCTTCGTGTTGTGAGGCGACCATGTTTGACCAAGTTTGAATCCCACATACCCCCGAATAATAAATGCAAACGCACAAAGATCTCAACATCAGTGAAGTTTTATTTCTCTCCAGACCTTTGTAAAATTTTTTATCATTTCTGTTTCCCTTGTTTTTGGCCAGAAGCACACAGACTTCTGGAGAGCGAAAAATAAAATCCAACCACTGTAAACCTCCTGAAACCAATTTATTATTAAACCGTACCTGGTTCTTATAGGTTCTTCTGTCATATTGCATATTAGAGTAATGCTTTATGAGAAATGCCATGCTGTCTCACCGCGCGCACGCGAGAGCACACACCCACAGACATTCTCTCTGGTTGCTCATACTCACACACACGCACGCGCACACACACACACATTCACGCTCTTGCACCCCCTGCTTTCTCTCACTTTTCCAACCACTTCCGGATCTCCTTTCCTCCCTTCCCCCCCTATTTCTCTTTCTTACTTTCTTTCCGTGTCATGCAGGACTGCAGGTTACTTTTAATCTTTACCGCACACACAGAACTTTCAGGAGAGCCAGCAGAGAATTCTGCACTAGCTAAAAATGAACCTGGAGGTCTAAGATAAATACTATAGTCATATTAATATCATTGATATCTTCCTATTTATATGCAGCCAAAGTCTGACTGATATAAATGTTGTATTTGAATTTTTTCTCTTCTTCTTCTTCATTCTCCCAAGATAATTCTAGAAAATAAATTAAGTACCTGTGCAAATATCCACAAATTGAAGTGTTCACATTTAAGACAGTAGTGCCCCCCTGGTGGCAGAGCTGTAAGATACAGCTGATTCGAGTCGAAGCAAGAGAATGAACGCACGGAGGTCTAAACACACGTTTAAACAGAAAACGACCTCAGCGGCCGTCTGAATCTGGACAGAACCGGAACGGCATCTTCAGACACCGATCAGGGTTCGACATAGAATCGTCTCCGCTACAGGAGTCCAAGCATGGAGCTGACAGGATGATGGCCCAAAATTTTTGTTGGCCGGGTGTTTTTTTTTTTTTTCCTCAGGCTTACATGGGATGTGACATTTGCCAGAATGTAAATATGGTTGAATTAAAACCAGAAGGATGGAATGTATGAGACAAACAGTGGACATGGTCTTTGCAGAGGTTTAGCAGTAAATATGGCACATGGGTTAAAAGTGCCGTTTTGATTTTTCTGGTGCAGAAAAAAACTCAAACTAAAGCTCAGATTAAAACTCCACCCAATTAAGAGACTTTTCAAAGGTTTGCTTGCACATCACCTCACAGGTAGAACAAGGCTACAGACAGAAAACTAAAAACTGCTCCTTTAACAAGCTAAAGCAGGGCTATGTAATGATGTGAAGTGTTCTCTGGCTGTGTTAAAGGTAACCTTCAGATCGGATCAAGTAGCATCTGGGTAGAACTGAGACATTTTTTTTTATATTGTCTGACATTTCCAGCCGAGGAACCTTCTCAGGAACCTTCTGAGGAAGCCAGCCAGTTTAATCACATCTAAGGGACTTTAATACTGTTTCTAACAAAGGATTCAGACCAGTTGTAGAATAACCACCTTTCACGCAGGGCTTCTGAAATCGAACCACGACCCTATTTGACTTTCATTGTATAGTTCTGGAAATTGGGTAACGCAAGTAAATGTGGAGACAACTGGGATGGGAATTTGTATTGTATTTGAACTCAGTAGACTGAGAAAGACTGATGATTCATTAATGTGAGGGTTTTGCTGGCTAGGTAAAGGACAGTGTGGTTGGGGTATCACTTTTTCGTTTGTCTGAATCCCAGCCCGGATACAAGTCAGCTCGGATATCAGTCGGCTTGATTGATGGAAAGACAGACACAGTAATAACCTGCTTATGCCCCCCCCCCTTTTTTTAATCCAGCTAAGACTCGTTAGAAACATGCCTTCAATAAAAGAATAGTTCAACCGTAAATTCAAATTCTGTCCTCGAACCTGTAAGAACGTCTACCATCTTTGGAACACATCTGGTGGCTCTTTGTCTCTCCCAAAGACAGTAAGGTAACTACCCAGATGATCGAACCAAGTAGCCCATGTGACATCAACTGTAATGTTAGAAAAGTTACAATATTACAGGTTAACCTCTAACGTCGCATGGACTACTTTGTTGACCGTCGAGATAATTACCTTGCCATATATGGGAAGGTCAGAGAGCATACGGGTTTCATCAATAATACACTATACTGCCAGAGATTTGTGGTCACCTGACCATCAGATTCGTATGTTTTCAAACATCATCTTCCAGATTGATTCCCATTTTTACTATTGGATGAAGCTCCAGTCTTCTAGTAAGACCTTCCAGTCCAATGTTGGGCTTGAATGTGAGATATCTCTTCATTCAGCTCCAACAGGTTTAGTGAGATCGGACACTAAATGTCAGGTAAGGAGGTCTGGGGTGCGTCAGTCACCATTTCAGATCATCCCAAAGGGGTTCAGTGGTGGTAAGATCAGGAGTTCTTTTTGCTCTAATACCCAGCATGTGATAATGGAGGTCAGGGGTTTTGTGTTCAGGGTCATTGTCATGCTGGAACAGTGTTTGAGTCTGTTCGTTCCAGTAAAGGAATAATATAATGTTTCAACATACAACAAACATTCTAAATTAACTGTGGGGCTTCCAGATTTGTAGCAAGAGTTTGGAGAGGAACCACATATGGATCTGATGGTCAGGTGACCAAAAACCTTTGGCAATACAGTGTATGTTAAATTGTGTTCAGAATAATGAAAGAAAGTCTTACGGGTTGGGAATAACACACGGATTAACAACAACAAACAAATTTATATTTAGGGGGGGAAACTAACCCTTTATCAAAACCTTTTTTAAAAAGGTGATTTGAACATATAAATCAACAGAAACTTTCATGATTGTAGTATGTTTGTCGAAATTCGACTTATTTTAAAACTTTTTTAAACCTCTTTTTTTATTGTATTATATTTTTAGTTATTAGGACTACCAGCTATAAGAGGGGTCTCGGAAGTTGGGATGTGGCAGGGTTTAGCGATACGGGTATAAAGATGGAATGAGATTATAAAAATGCAACGAAAAGGTACAAATTTTAGCTTAAGATAAAACGAGACTTCAGAGTGACACTGAGACTAAACTCGAATTTTAACGCAAGTTAAACAAGATTAAAAAAATACTACTCTGGAATCAATCCAGGTCCCATGAATGAGGTTGCTTGGAGAAGTTGTGTGTGTGTGTATTTGCACTGTTTCTGTGGATACACATCTGCGCGTCTCTGGATGTGTCTATCAGGCGAGCAAAACAGCTTGGAAAGGGTGAGGGGCCATTTTTTTTCCAGTTTATGCAGCCATAAGTGGACAGGCCATAAGTGGGCAGGCCACATGAAAAGATGTGCCCCTGACATGACTCATCGTAAATGGCTCAAAGCTCCACCCCTTTGTAGATCCGAGACGCGACGTGAGTAAATGCTAGTGGAGACTCCCAGAGACGTGCACGGTGCATGCTCAGCTGACACACCTTCTCCTGGAACATGACCTTTGGCCCTGGCGACTCGAGGCTGCAGCCGCACCCCCTTGCTCCATCACGCACAGCCAGAACCAACGTGGTGGGAGCGTGTTGGGGGCGGGGCCTCACATCCCAGCTCCCTCCCCGGAGCCAGGGCTCGGCCTCTTTCTGATTCCCAAATAAATGGCAACTACGAGAGAGAAACACTGATTAAATACAGAAACAGATTTTCTGCAGCATTGAGTGACTCTGGAAATAAAATGAGTGTGCACAGAACCCCTGCGTTAGTGAGACTCACCCTGAGAGCGTAGATCGGCTGACTCTCTCAGGTTCATTTGTGACCCTGAAAAACCAAAGGACACGTTTAAGGATCTAAAACACTCCACGGTACAGGGGGGCACCGTGCCACAGGACTGGGGACAAAACCAGACGCAATGCAGCATCACTTCTGAGCTTCAATGGGATGTCTGGGCATTATAGACCACACCACACACACACCTACCCACACACACACCTACCCACACACACACCTACCCACACACCCACACACCAAGATGCATGCACTATTGTCCATGCACCCATACAGACATGCTGACAGGGAGAGAGAGAGAGAGAGAGAGAGAGAGAGAGAGAGAGAGAGAGAGAGAGAGAGGCATGCTGGAGCCAGACAGGCAATCAGGCAGACCAACAGGCAGGCAGATGTGCAAACAAACGGGCGAGAGCGAGACACCGGAACTTACTAACTGTTTTGGATCCCTGTGGAAGAGTGCAACCCGATACTGACTTATTAGAACCCTGCCTCTTAGAAGGGTCGAGATTGACCCTGAGAGAGAGAGAAAGAGAGAAAAGAGAGAGGTATGACTTGTTAAAAAGAGAAAAAGGAAGTAGAAACAGGAAGACAGAAAATATGGTAGGATTCAAGGGGTCCAAGGCACCAGCATTAGTGTGGATTGCACACACATGCAACCAAACACCTACACACACAAAGCAAAAACAATACTTTCTGGCTAGCTAACGTACACACTTCTCTACATGTTGAACCTCCAAAAGAAAACATACTATACTCATTCAATCATTCATTCATTCATCTGCTTATTTCCTAATTCAGGGTCAAGGAGTCTGCTGGTGCCTATCCCAGCTCACATATACTACTCTAAAAATAATTTTCTAAAATGTAGCATAGTTGTTATCTTAGCATCTGTCAGCGTGACACATACCTGCGCGTAAGTTTGGAGGTAATCTTGCTAAACAGATTGGTGGTAGCTCTGGAGCGGCTGTGCGCCGGCAGCGTTGCGTCATGGCTGAGCGTGGGTGAAGTGGGGGGCGGCCCGTAGGCGGAAGGCACACGATCCCGTATCTGGCCGCCGTGAAACGTGCTGCGTACAGTCGAACCTCGGGTCAGTCTACACCGATCTGTCGAGGATGAGGAGGACGACGCCCCTGCTCCGGAAATACTGAGAGTAGAGGGAGAGGTGGGAGGGAGACGGTGGGAGAGAGAGCTAGAGAGAGATAGATAGAGACCATAAGTTAATACAGAATTTTACTGTTGTTGCTACAAACAACAATGTGTGTGTGTCACCTGTTCTCTTTTCCGTTCTGCAGTAGAGACTGTCTGTCCGTGCTGGTCCGATCTGTACACACGTAAGTGTTTCTGCGAGTCATTGCACTGCCAGGGATGTTATTCTAAACACACACAGGTTTGTACTGATGTTTAGATCACATAATCCCATATAACCTTTCTCTAAGCCCAACCCCCACCCCCTTTTCCCACTTTCGGCTTACAGTGGTGGCGGTCATGTCTTTCCGTCGGTCAGGGATCTCGGCTTTGTTTGGGTTGTTGGCCGTACTGACCATAGGGCTTGAAGGTGGGAGGCTGCGACTTCCCATCACACTGCAACTGGCCTTGCGCGGGGGCATGCGGCTCTCACGCAGCTCACGGTCTGCGCCGCCTGTTGGACTGCGCTTGGGGTGCATCACTGGCATGCTCGGACCACCTGAAGCATGGAAAGGAGTTTGGAATCTAGATATTGTGTGTGAATATATAGCATGGATTCCTAAACTTACACTGCACAGAACATCGCTTCCAAAAGTTTTGGCACCGAATCTTTTTTTTTTATTTAGTATGGTAAAAGAATATTGTTTGGTCAACCATACACACATACACGTAAACATAGATGTGGCTGTCAGGTGCCAATAATTTTGTCTTTTGCATTAATTAGTAAAAAAGTTTTCAAATAATGTTAAATTGTTTTTATAAATAAAAGGTGCCAGTAATTCTAAACAGGCAAAGGGTGTGTCTCTTACAGAAGTCACTGTGACGCCGTTGGCGGTGGTAGGTGGAAGCGCTGCGCTGTGTCTTGCTGTGAGATGAAGAAGAAGAGGATGAAGAGGCAGCGGCGGTGGAGGAGTGTTTGTTGGTTCCGTTGGTGATGGGGCTCGGTCTCACTCTTGGCAACGTCATGCTGCCGCTCGCACGTGACTCTGCCCCTTCCTGCAGAAACCCAATTGTGTTAAATTATTGAATAAAAAAAAGTTAATAAAAGCGCGATTGATATAAAGGTGAGCGTGTGATCATATAACCTCGGTCTTTAGCCCCAGCAGAAGGTACGTCGCAGTGACTTCGTTATATTTCTGATTGAGTAACGCATCTTTGATGTCCTCTGGTGAGAAACCCATCCCAACAATCACCTCTACAAGAAAAGAAGAGAAGGAAGGAAGCAAGGAAGGAAGGAAGGAAGGAAGAGGTTAAAGACTGAGAAAAAGGGGGCAGAGCATTTCCAGGAAGTTAATTATCCCAGGAAGAACAATTAAAATTTGTCCGTTATTTAAAGGTGAGTCCAAATGTAAAAATATTTCAAAAGCAATACCTAATACACATATTCAAAATAAAAACCCAATATCTAATAACACCTTTAAATGGAATAACCTCCATGTGTGTGTGTGTGTGTGTACACTCACCGATGCGGCTAGCATCACTGTAGTCTTCCACGGGCTCCGTGTGAGGCTTCAGTTCGTCGCCTTCGTACCCTGTGTTCATCCACTTGTCTTTCATCACTTGCTGTGGAGCGAGAAAAAAGGGGTCCATGCACCAAGTTAAATGATACCCAGATACCAGAACCGTTTGTGTGTGTGTGTGATTGTGTATATACCTCCAGTGTGCAGCGTTTGCTAGGGTTGAGCACGAGAAACCTGCGCAGAATCTCCTCACAGTCAGTTGACATGTAGAAGGGCACTCGATACTTTCCTCTGAGCACACGCTCACGCAATTCCTGTAACACACACACGCGCACGCACGCACACACTGTGTATATAGCAATCAACAAACTCCAAGGACTTGTGTAAGATACAGTACAACCTGAGGGACTAATAAAGGAAGCAGTGGATAGGTAAATATTGTATAAAAATTAGAAATTAGTTTGTGGTAAATTAGGACCTGACCCCTGACCTTGAGGTTCTGTCCGTCAAAAGGCAGCGAGCCGCTAACCAGCGTGTACAGGATAACCCCAAGACTCCAGATGTCCACTTCTGGTCCATCATATTTCTTGCCCTGGAAGAGCTCGGGTGCTGCGTAAGGAGGGCTGCCACAAAACGTGTCCAGCTTGTTCCCCAGCGTGAATTCGTTACTGAAGCCGAAATCTGCTATCTTTATGTTCGAGTCAGCGTCCAGAAGCAGGTTCTCCGCCTTTAGTGACAAAGAGATCAAATTAGCCAATATTGTCATGTTAGCTTGCTAGTTTCAACCGGCAGGTTAGTTTCGGAGCCAATGTTGGCCAAGTTTAAGCCATGTCAATTTAGTTAAAATTAGCATTAAATAAACTAGCAGTGCTACACTGATGTTAAGTCTCATGTTCTCTAGCTCACCTTCAGGTCCCTATGAACAATGTTCTTCTGGTGACAGTAATGAACAGCTGACACAATCTGCACAGAAAGAACACATCAATGTAAAATAATGGATTCTGATTGGTCAAAATACGCTACTTGCGTATTTTCCTGAACACCATCTATCTATCTATCTATCTATCTATCTATCTATCTATCTATCTATCTATCTATCTATCTATCTATCTATCTATCTATGAGTAGTGATATTACTCTCTTATACCCACCTGTCGGAACTTGGCTCTTGCCTCAACCTCTTTCATTCTCCCATGAGACACCAGGTAGTCGAACACCTCACCTATTGAAACACTCAAGTCACAATCAAAAATCCTGAATTGAACTATAACAGCATTGTACTAAATTGGACTGAACCACTTTTCTTAGGGGTGGCAACACTTTTAATACATTTTATTTCATTCATCTTCTTACCCGCTTATTGCCTAATTGCTAGAGCCTATCCCAGCACACAAAGGGTGAACTGCTGGGGTACACCCTGGACAGGTCACCAGTCCATCGCAGGGCTACACAGAGATGAACAGCCACACACACACTCACATCTATGGGCAATTTAGCCTTACGTACATGCCTAAGGTACAATCAGCCTAAGGTACATGTTTTTGTACCCACACATACATGGAGAGAACATGCAAACTCTGCCCAGAAAGTCCCCCAGCCCTGGAATGGAACTTCTTGCTGTGAGGCGACCTTGCTAACCACTACGCCACTGCGCCGCCCATCGCTTTTAATAAACACTGAGATTAATTAATTGAGTGTTTTATTAATGAATAATAGATGAGCCAAAATTCTGAAAGACTGGCTATCGGAACCAGAACCGAAACCAGGGATTCCAGGGGATTTGTATTGTCTTGTTAAGGTGTCTTGTCACCCGATGATGGAGAGACTTACCACCACTAGCGTACTCCATGATCAGATAAAGTGTTTTCTCTGTCTCGATCACCTCAAAGAGTTGCACTGAAACAAAACAGTATTTAAAATTAGCAGCAAAATCAGACAGACACAAAGAGAGAAAAAAACAGACAAGAAGGGATGATGAAAGAGAGAGAGAGAGAGAGAGAGAGAGAGAGAGAGAGAGAGAGAGAGAGAGAGAGAGAGAGAATATGTGTGTATGTGTTACCTATGTTGGGGTGACGGAGAGCTTTCATGATTCGCACCTCACGAAAGAGCTGAAAAGGATTGCAGGTATGGTGAATGCACAAACACACCAATTTACACTCAGTCTGAAAAACAAGGAGCTAAAGGCTCCTTTAGCCCTTTAATTTGAATAGGTGCCCCGTAAAACTGCACTTTAACTGATTACACACACACACACACACACACACACACACACACACACACACACACACACACACACACACCTCCTCTTTTATCCTTAGGCAAGATCCTATAGATCGGGTCTGTTGCCATGGAAACCCCTGCGAGGAGCCAGAGCGCTGGTCCAGCTGAGCCGGGGGGATGATGGGATACGTGTGCAGCAGGCAGGAAGCCACCAACACACCCAAACCAAGGAAATGAAAAGTCTGCTGCAGTCAGTTAGTGTGACTTTAATTAAACCACCGGATCCCGAAGGATTCTGGGAAATGTAGTCAACCTGCAGTCACTTGGTTAATCAGATCTTAGCTGCTTCCCTAATAGTGCACAGAACAGACCGAACCAACAAACAGAGGCCACGCCCACAGTTCTGAAACCCCCCCCCATTATTTTATTGTAACCATGGCAACAGTAAACCAAAGCACGACTAGCACAATTACGCTACATGCTACAAATAGAAGCTTATTAGAAACTCAGCTACACTCACTGTATCATTTAACAACAATAGCTACCTTAGCAGCTTAGCTACCTAGCTAGAAACATTGTATGCTAGCCAGCTAAAGGTTTGAGACGTTCGGTCATAAACAATTCAGCAGCTGTAGGATATTCCACGGAAAGTAAATTTGTTATTGAATAAATAATTCATTCAGTCATCGTTCAATAAATTAGCCGCAGGTAGCTTTAGAGCCTCACTGTAGAAAGGTTTGGTGCTACCAGCCAAAAAAAAAGAAAAACACAACAACTGAATGATGTGGGGGGTGTAGACTGAAACATAGAAGCAGCGCTGACGTCTGTGGAGGTCCACGGCTGTCACCCACTTATCTCCAGTGCGCACACACACACACACACACACACACACACACACACACACACACACACACACATACATACATACCCATACAAATACGACAGTGTCTCAGTCTCATTCTCAGACAGATGATAGCTGATATTCTTTGTACATATTTCTGGCTAGAAGTTTCCGAATTATGTCATTCTGATTGATCTGATGTGCTCATGGAACTTTCTGCTTCTCCAGCACTTTTTTTCTAAAGGAAGATCGGCAATCTGTGCCTGATGTCATCTAGTGTGAAGCTTTAAGGTTTTCAACCACATTTATTGACAAGGTTCTGACCGGGTTCTCTGTTTTCATCCATCCATCCATCCATCCGCTGTATCTCTGTCTTTCCAACCATCCATTAATTTGTCTTTCCCTTTATCTGACCTTCTACTCATCCATCCAGAAACTCACCCATTTATCTATCCATCCCTGCAATTCTTGTCTTTCCAACCATCCATCTATCTATCTTTCCATTCATCTGACCTTCTACTCAACCCTCCGTTCCTGTGTACCCATCCGTCCGTCCGTCCATCCACCCTGCAATTCTTTTGTTTTTCCAACCATCCATCCAGCTGTCTTTCCATCTGACCTTCTACTCATCCCTCAGTTTCCCACCCTACCCATCCATCTATCCATCCATCCCTTAATCCTCTTAAAATGTACATTCATCTATCTATTCAAGCGTCCACTGATGTTTCTATTCTATCCTTCTATCTATCCATTGGTTACGTATCTTTATCTTTATGAAAAACCCATGCAAGCACGGGGAGAAGATGCAAAATCTAGAAAGAAAGACCGCTTGCTTGGGAATCGAACCTAGGACCTTCTTGTTGTGAGGCGACCATGCTCACCACTATGCGCCACCCTCCGTCACGATTCAAGCTTCTCTAATTAGAAAAGCTCAGCATGCGCACCGCAGTTCGTCGACATCTCAAAGAAGTCAAGAGGCGAGTCACTTTGACTGCCGGCAACCTTCCAAGCGTCTGGGGACCTGGCATTAAAACTGATTTATAAGCAGACCGGCTTTGCGGTAGACGCAGTCGCCGGGTATAAATCAGGGCTGAGCAAACATGATGTGATCATGATGGAATCTTCTAGCAAGGTTAGTGCAGATGTGCTGCAGCTGATTACTGTTGTACATTAACTCTACCCGGTGCCGAGGAAGCAGTTCGCCGGGCATTGCGTCAATCCTCATGCTTGCTCTCTCTCTTTTGTTCTCCCTGAGGAGAAACTTCAGGTCAGCAGCCTGTCCGTGGGGTGTCTAACAACAAGCATGGCGAAAAAAAATTCTGATTTTTTTGTGCTGTAATTTGTGCTACCTCTAACCCCTGACCTTTCTCCATTTTTACTTTCTCAAAAAAAAAACTCCTGTTGATTTTAAAAGATTTTATACCCAAAAGGATCTCCATTGTGGTCCCCACCGTGACCCCATGAGTCCAGTGTGTTCAGGTTTTGGCCCCCTCCGGATGTATACATCTGTACACGTATCATACACATACCCTGTATCGGTCCTTATGCCCAAAGCAGACTTGCCAGAAACATTAAGATATATGTGATATATTTTAATATACACATAACTCACCATAATTGGGTTCACAGCGTTGGGCTTTTGAACCAGCTAGTTAGTAAAGCTAACTAGGTTAAATAATAGTAAGTAAGCGTTAACTAGAACACAGTAACTGAATACCCTGGACTGAAAAAGAAGATTTGAAAAAAGGATTCAGTGAAATGGCTAGGCTAGTACAGCATGGATAAATGACACTAGCTATTTAAGTCTTTGTGTGAATGTGTGTGAATGTGTGTGAGTGTGTGTGTGTGTGTGTGTATGAGCTAACAAAAGTCAGATTATCAAATGGGAGGGAGATGAATCACACAGCAAGCCACAATGAACAGAGCAATGACTGACTAGAACATTACACCATCCATCCTTCTATTAAGCCATATATCAATCACTCCTTTAATCCGTTTATCTATTCATGTTTCATTCCATTCATTTGTCTGTCTTTCCAACAACTAATTTCTCTTTTATTTCATCAGTTCATCCATTTATCTGTCCCTTCATCAATCCAGTCAATTATCTGTATGTCCCTCCATCTATCATCTCTATTTTCATTTATCCTCCAATCTATCTAGTGTATTTATGTCTTTCCATCCATCCATCCATCCATCCATCCATCCATCCATCCATCCATCCATCCATCCATCCATCCATCCATCCATCCATCATTTCCATTTTTGCAATCCATTTGAGCTTCTGCTCATCTATCAATTCTTGTCTTCCAATGCATTCATCAATTCTTTTGTCCATCCATCCATATATCTATATATCCATCCATCCATTCTGCAATTATTTTGTCCTTCCATCCAGCTATTTATCTTTCCATTTACCCATCTATTTGACCTTCTGCTCATCCATAAATTACTGTCTTCCCATTCATTCATTCATTCATCCATTGTGCAGTTCTTTTGTTTTTTCACTGATCAGTTGAGCCATCTTCTGCTTATCAATCCATTTATCCATCCATCCATCCATTGAGCTTTCATTCCCTTAATTTGTTCATCCAACCATTTGTCCATTTAAAAGTCTAGACATTCAGTCCATGCATTCATCTATCTGCTTTATTGGCACACCTTTCATGTGTTCAATCTCTTGTTTACCAATCCAACGTCATGTCTCCAGTATAGAGCAGAATTACGTCTTTTCTTACCTTCTGCAAGCTGGTTGGGTTCAGCTGAGTTTTGTCGATGATTTTTATTGCCACCTTAAAAATATGTATAAATGAGTCGAATTAGTTACTGAAGAGGTTAAACGTGTATGGGTAGAAATTCAGCTTTTCCTGCTTAAACCATAAACTGATAGCTGCGCCCACTTCCAAAACTTCGACCCCCTCATTTCAAGAAGTTATTTGTGATGTACGTTTCAGTAAATATAAGTTGTTGCTGTTTTCAGAATCATGAATGTTTATTAATTTCATTGTAAGAAACCAAGATTGGACACCAAAACCCGTTCAGGTTAATCAGCAGTTTCCGTAACCCGAATAAACTTGTGTTGATGTGATTTTATTGCCAGTTCTACTTTTAAAACGGCTAATTTAGACTTTCACGCTCGTCAATGTGCCGCAGATAAATATAGTGTTGTTCTAAAATCCGCACATGATTCATACAATCAGGGCAGCCTGCCTGAAAGTTAGAGCGTCTTCTGATTTTAGCGACTCTTTTCTCGAGATTTGCGCGGGTCTGTGTACCACAATTTCTCACACTGGTGTCCGGCGACAAATCTGTCAGTGTGTGATGTGTGAAAGGTCTGATTCAGACCTACATACAGCTTCTTTTCTAGCTACTGATATGAGATTACAGCAACATGGTGCACTAAAGGATAGTCAATTGCTAGCTAGCTAGCTAATATTGTGCGTTTAATGTAAAAAGGTCAGCTGATATAATACCAATATAGACACAGTTTTAATGACATATAGGGATATAAAACAAGCCAATGTGCTAATGGCAACAAGCTTCTGAGGGAGAAAAAAGCTCCACCCAACCCTAACCCCAACCGTTGTCTTACCTCTCGGCCGGTAAGGACATGGCGAGCCAGCTTTACTTTAGCAAAATTGCCCTTGCCGATGGTTTTAAGGAGCCGGTAGTTGCCGATGTGTGGGTCATCCGGGCATGAGGGCATGGAGTTGCGGCAGCGTACTCCGAGCGAGCGACTCGACACACTGGTGCCTTTCTCCGAACGGCTTGCCGCAAGAGACGTGTGCTACATGAAATGAAAAGGGACAAATCATTAGGTCATTAAGTATAATGTGTAACAATGTTCAATTAATTGGCAGGTTAATCAAGTTTGGTTTTAGCATAAGGCATATCGTTATTTAGCAAACCGGTAGTCATCATCAATTTACAGTGTGCTACGTTTACGCTAATATTTAATTAAAATCATCGGTGTGTGTGCTTTCTCCTCCGCTCCTGTAGTTGAACCTACATTGTCTTAAACTGAAAAAATGGCTGAAAAAATAAAGGCATCGCCGGTTATTATATTAGCTCCAGATTTAGCTATTTGGTACCTTTTATTTAAGTATTGCGATATATTGTACCGTAACGCATGAATTGTCATATGTATCCTATACGCGGGGCACATAGGCTGAGAGAATAATTTAGATTTGAAAATAAAATCAATTCATGTGTTTGTCACTGGAGTCAGACAACAGCAAGATCAGAATATTCAGAGAAAACACACACACTGATGTGTTAATGCATTATTCCATTTAGGCTAAGTGATATCGATGATATGATTAATTATCGTATTGATTTATCTGGCTGTGGTACGAGCAGACAGACAGATGGATGATCTTCTCCCCAAATACAGTGTGTGAGGAATGCACACACACACAAAACCTAAGTAAAATTGGCTGTATGAAAAGTTTTTGGAAAATTTCAATCAGGCGGAAACGGGAAAATGGATAAAATGGGTTCTAACAGAAGAACACCACATAATCACTGTTTCTGAATCTCCACTGCAATACCATGGGGTGAGGGGAGATCTCTCTTTCACACACACACACACACACACACACACACACACACACACACACACACACACACACACACACACACAC
>JAOTRA010000023.1:4740559-4745559 GCA_026260255.1 Pseudolaguvia tuberculata
AGAGAAAGAGAGAGAGAGAGAGAGAGAGAGAGAGAGAGAGAGAGAGAGAGAGAGAGAGAGAGAGAGAGAGAGAGAAATTCTTTCCCTAAATGGCAACAGTGAGTGTGTAAAAGAGACAGGAGGAGAGAGAGAGAGAGAAGGGAAAGAGAGAAAATTGCCCGTAAAATGAATAAATATCTGTGTGGTTGTCTGTGTGTGGCCCAGCGATGGACTGGCATTCTGTCCAGGGTGTACCCCTTCCTCTTGCCACATTTGCACTGGGATATTCTCCAGCAGACCCCTGTTACCCCAAATTAGGGAAAGAACAGGTTAGATTATGTATGAATGAATTTCTAATCAGATGAAGTTTATTGAAAGAGAGCGAGGGAGAAAGAGAGAGAGAGGATGGGGAAGAAAGAAGGAAGGAGAGAAAGAGGGGAGAGAGAGATTCTTTCCCTACATGGCAACAGACAAAAGATGTCAAAAATCCACTAGTATTACATGTCATCCTGTTTGATTTAGCCACATTTTTAAGCTTTTCCGAATTTGGTTCCCCCGCCTGACTGGCTAATCGGGGACACATTATGCAGCATCGAGCCAAAACAATCATAATTCATTAAAAATTATTTAAAATAGCTAAGCAAGTGCCCCGGGAAATGAGAGAAGTTGCTAGCAAACTAAATAAATAGCCAAGATTCTGGTTTAAGACTAAAACATTAAGTTAGCTAACCAAAGCTAGCTTATCCCAGGTATCTCCCAGGAACGCAAGCTGTCCCGGAGTTGGAACCTGCTTTTCGTTTTCACTCACTCAAAACCAGAACCCTTTAGTTTATAAAGCTTTTTCATTTCGACGTGACAAAAATACTGGGAAAAAGGTAGAGGGACATTTTTTCAGGTCACATGGTCTGAATGTTGACCAGATGTTTGTTTGTAAAATAAGCAAAGTTCCAAAGATAAAAGAAAAAGGACCTTTAGTCTAACCTTTGGTTGTGAGTTCTACCAATAAAACTGTGGCTTTGATTGCTGTAGGTCTCATTACGATCAAGAGTGGCACACCCTTGACAGATTACCAGTCCATCGCAGGGTCACACACATCCACACACACACACTCCTATGTGCAATTTAGAATCACTAATCAATCTAATCTATATGTTTTTGAACTTTGGGTGGAAACCGGAGTAAACCCACGCAAGAACATGCAGGGACACAGCAAGTGTCTCATTGGTTGTTTTGAGATCAGGACCGGATCGGATCAGTGATTAAAGGTGTTGGTGATTATCAGGCCCTCAGGCAGGGCCCTTAACTTCTCTCAGTGTCTGCGGATGAAACTGACTGTCAATGAGTAACAGATCTGATTGGTCAAAGCGACACCACAGACCGATCTTCTCTACATACATATACCGTGGTTTAATATCGTTTCTATGGTAACTCGCAACAATTACCAGTTACAGAAGTTCGATTCCCTGGCCGGGGGTCTTTCTGTGTTGAGTTTGCATGTTCTCCCTACACGTGGGTTTTCGCTGGGTACACCGGTTTCTTCCCACAGTTTAAAAACATAGCTTTTGGGTTGGGTCATGCTCGTAAGAATGAATAAATGTGTGTGTGGTTGTTTGTCTGTGTGTGGCCCTGCGATGGACTGGCGTTCTGTCCAGGGTTCACCCCTCCCTCTCGCCCTATGTGCGCTGGGATAGTCTCCAGCAGACCCCTGTGACCCCAAACTAGGGAAAGAAACGGATTAGAGTGTTGAATGAAAGAATGAATTTCTGATCAAATAAAGTTTTTTTTAATTACCCGAACAGTTGACTCACTTTCATTTAATAAACCCGCAATTTAAATCCTACAATTTCGAATTAAGGATAAAAGTGTTTTGTTTTTTCATTTGACAGTTATAAAATGCGGATTTCCGAGCCGCGTGCACTCACCGCCCCTGCGTAAAGCTCCTCCAGCGCGCGCTCCATCCACTTCTCCGCGTCGAGGCGCCTCTGTAATTCCGCGCGATTGTACTTCACCGTCACGCGCGCTTGCCGCTTCTGCAGGTTCAAGCCGTGCTCGCGTGCGGCGCCCAGCGTTCGCTGGTAATCGTGGTGATCCGGTTGATCCTCGGCCATGATGGTAAGCGCGTGACGGAACGGACAAAAGTATGTGCCAAAGAATAAATGCAATAGATGGGCGGTCGCTCGGGGGCGCGCGCGCACTGATGCGTATTGGTGGGCTCACAGGGTTCTCCGAGGTCCTAACTTTCACGGCTCATCCTATTTCCACCTTTTCCGGTTTCATTTTCATGAATGACGTTATTAATTGGACCAAAGATTGTAGCGTTAATTAAAACAAACCAAGGAAATATTCTTTCTAATTTTGTACGTCGAGATCCAAAAGTATGTGCACCTTTTACCGACGTGCTTCTTGAACGTCCCACTGTAGATTTTCTTTCCTTTATCTGTTTTAATGTGCTCCCCTTTTCTGGGAAGTAAAATACGAGGGTATGATTTAAAGTTTGTGGTGCCAATTTGAAGAGGAAACCAAATGATGTAACTTGTTAAATATGACAGACGAATGTAAATATGTTTTTAAAAATGAAAGTGCTATATTAATTAGTTCCGCAAGAGGGAGACAAATAGTGTCTATATCCGGTAATGGAAAAAAGAATTTTGAAAACTCATTCGTTCATTCATTCATTCGTTCGTTCGTTCGTTCATTCATTCATTCATTCACTCATTCATTCATTCATTCATCCTTTAACCCATTTATTCCCTAATTTTGGTCACCGGGGTCTGCTGGACCCTATCCCAGAGCACATAGGGTGAAAGGCAGGGATAGCCCCTCGCCAGTCCATCGTAGGGCCACACATGGACAAACAACCAATCAACCTAATATACGTGTTTATGGACTGTGGGACTGGAATACCTGGAGAAAATCCACTAAAGTGCAGGGAGAACATGCAAACACAGAAAGACTCCTTGAACCTTGAAACCCTCGAATCGGACCTTCTTGCTGTTAGGTTGCTGCGCTGCCCCAACCTGATAATACTAATACTAATAATTTCTGTGGTTGATTAGTTGTTAGGCGGCACAGTTGCATAGGGGTTAGTACAGCCGCCTCCCAACAAGAAGGTCTCTGGTTCGATTCCTCGGCCAGTGGTCTTTCTGTTCTGAGTTTGCATGTTCTCACTGCGCTTGCGTGGGTTTCCTCTGGATACTCCGGTTTCCTCTGACAGTCCAAAAACATGTGCATTAGGTTGATTGGTGGTTCTAAATTGCCCATAGGACTGAATGTGTGTGAGTGGTTGTTCATCTATGCGTGCTCTGTGGTGGACTGGCGACCTGTGTGCTGGGATAGGCTCCAGCAGACCTCCATGATCACGAAGTAGGGAAAATGAATGAATAATTAGTTGTTAATAAATAACATATGTTGATACATAACCCAGGATTATATTACATATTTTATTTAACCTTCAAACAAATAGACATATAAAATAAATTAACATAAAATATTTTTACAGGAACAGAAAATGATTGAAATTAAAAAAAAGTACAAAAATGCAAAACAGGAACATAAAGCTGGCATTAACTCAAGTTTAAAGTCATGGGAGGTGAAATGGCTACAGAAATCAGTCAGAAACATCAAATTGGAAAAAGCTTCGCAGGTTTTACTTAGAATAATGACACCAACTTCCTGCTTACAAGGAAGATTTTCTTCTTCTTTTTTAAGTTTGCTGCTACATAGCAATACAATGCTGGGCTAACAATATCCCCAGTTTGGTTTAGGAAAAATATTTATAAATATATTTCTGACTTTGTAACTATGAAGAGATCATACAAGTACAACAAACATCCGTACGAGATGTAAGGAAGAGCCGGAGAGAACTGTATCGGTTTTTTGGGATTTTGCTACAATCGATCGTCGGTGGACATTGGCCCACTTCGAACTTTTCCAGTTCGAAATCTAGCGAGGTTTTATGTATACACAAAAAAGTAGGACGTTACCATTAGCCAGATAACACTACTGAAGCGTAAGTATAAAAGAACGTTTATCTAGCTAATCCAGACATCTCATAGTTTACACATATAACAATATAACAGATTTTTTAAATGGAGGTAAAAAGTGTAAATAACATTCAGCATCATGTTGGAATTCGGATTTACAAGTCGGAATGACTCTGAAAAAAATTTGACATCAGGTTATGAAGTCAGTTTGGCCAACCACACCATGAAAGTCACATCATTACCTTTTCTAGGTTATTCTGAGGTATTCTGAAAATCTGTACATTATCACCTTTTTATAAGTCACATACTGTCATAAGTCAAATGTAATGAGTCAAAGTCACATACTGTCATGAGTCAAAGTCATATACTGTTAATGTGAAATTCTGTGCTCAGCTACACAAAATCTAACACTTAAACTATGTTATAGCCTTAGATTTTTTTTGGTTTTTGGAGTCAAAACTCCAGACAGAAAAAAAAGATCAAATCACATTACAGTGTCATGTTTTTGATCGTTTCTCTCAACTGTAAAAATAACTGTTAAAAAAGAAGTGCTTATAACATTTTCATTCCTCTTAGTTTGTGCGCCTGGTGTTTGAAATGTGTTTCCTGAAATGATGGAATTATTGTGGGTTATTTATGTGTGTGAAAGTTATCTCATGCCAAGCCCGCCGGCACTCCACAGGAAGTCCCTCCCTGCAGGAAGCGTGTGCCCGGGTGCCAACGAACTGAGCCTGGCCTCTGTGTTACTCGGTTTCACTTGCGTGACAGCTCTGGACAGAAATTCACGTTCGTACGGGTAGTGCGGACGATCAAGATTGTTGACTGTCTCGAGGTCATTGAAGACAGAGTCACAGAGTTGCTGTCTTCGCAGACGTTGCCGTCTGCGGCGCAAAAACACAACAGCTACGCACACACCCAGGCAAGCCGCCAGCACACCCAGGACACAGAGCGCCGCCACCGTGGATGGAGAGGAGCCTCGAGAGCTGCGTGATGCAGCCCGCTCCAGACCAACTCGATCTAGTACCGGAAACTCGCAGC
>JAOTRA010000023.1:4752081-4768073 GCA_026260255.1 Pseudolaguvia tuberculata
CACACACACACACACACACACACACACACACACACACACACACACACACACACACACACACACACACACACTATGCACACACTTACAACAAGAGTCAGTTTAGTGTAACTAACTGCATAAGACAACAGATTGTGGGTTGTGTTACACCAGCTGTAACCATGTAAACCAATTGCCCAAATATTAGCAGAAAAAAATGGGTTTTGGGCTCCAGTGTACATAAAGTCTTACCTCCTTTTATTAGGAAACAGTTTTGTTGTCACCATTAATAGATAAGTGACATTTTCAGTGTTGCTGAAATGTATCACGTGTTACACAAGGCAGAGAGTTAAAAACCGTCCCAATCACCAGCTAACAAACATCAGCTAAAGCCCTGAATCCTTCCTTTCAAAAACATTCCTCTGTTTTTGCTGATTGTCTCTCTGTGTATTTCTCCCTTTTACTCATTTCATCTACCTATCCCACCTGAATTGCTTGCCCTTCGCTCTCACAGCCCTCCTCCCTCTGCCTCCTCCTCCTCCTCCTCCTCATTTTTTTCTCCTCCATCTCCCAATTTCAGCCCGCAGCACTGCGGCGGTGGTTTCCACGGCAACGGCAGAACGAGAGCTGCATCCTGAATCAGTGCTGGTGTGCCATCGCAAATAGTTATTGATCAGCTTTGATTGCAGCTGCAGCGTTTGTCCGACGCTGGGGCGCTGCAGAAAATGGTTCGAAGAACAAAAGAGGACTCAAAGACTGTGTCATTCTTCATCACCTAATAATAATCAAAGTGATCATGGGGGGGGAGACGTCAGCCAAATCCATGCAGTGTAACCTCAGGCCAAACCTTGTAGTGATGATGATGTCACTGTGTTCTCCTGCAGTACATTTTGGCAAACTGTTACTATCTCATGACTATCTCATCCGCATTCCGAATAATCAGAAAATAATCAATCCTAGAGAATGAACTAAACCCAAGACTGTGTTATGTCCTGGGAAGAACACCACGGCTCTAAAGGTGTTTGTATTAATAGGGTGGGTCATCTAATAACCGCACATGACAGTAACCTGTGATGATAGTTACAGTTAGGCATTTGGTAGATGTTCTTATTCCGAGCGACTTACATTTGGTCTCTTTTTACAACAGAGCAATTGTGTGTTGCTTGGTGGTGGTGGAGGTGGGATTTGAACCCCGATCTTTCTGGTATTAGTCCAATACCTTAACTACTAGGCTACCACTTTCCACGATGATTTCTGTAGAAAATCATGAAAGGAGTTTCCATTTCTAGCACATAGTACAGCCTGTCAAAATAAAGTGAGATGGTTTTCTTCACCTATCCCATCTTGGAAGGTTGGGGTTCAGAGCGCAGTGGGTGTGTGTGTGGGGGGATTCGAATAACCCACACATTTCAGGGGGAACTCCAGAAATCTGATTTATTATCAGTAATATAACAGTATGTTTGGTCCAGAGTGGGTGTGGTAGATAGGCCGACATCTTTTACTTTCATAGGCCACAAGATTGCCAGCGATACCCTTTTTTTTAAGAAAGAAACAAAATGAAGAAGAACAAGAAACATCTGTTTACAGCTGTGGAATTGTGATTAACTGACTGGTATTGCGGATCACCTACGTTACAGCACTTAAGTATTTCCAAGTCACTGATTGGACCGAGAGATTAGAAGGTGTGTGTGTGTGAGAGAGAGAGACAACACAAAGGTCTTCCTGATATTTAGCAGTACTTACCTGATCCTGTCGGAATGGGGATCAGGAGTACCAGGTTGCCACGGTTACGGTTGCATAGCTATGCATCCGTGACCGGAATATCCCAGCATTGTCAGAGAGAGAAAAAAAAAAAACTACCCCCCCCCCAGCCTCTATGATCCCGTTGCCTTGACAACATGATTTTACCATCAAATATTTTTTTTATATAGAGCATATTATAATCAGAACACACATACACATACACTCACTTGTGTGTATTTATATATTATCATTTAAACTTTATCATGGTACGGTAATAAAATATCCAAGTGCGTTATTCAGTCCAATCTGATGGTCTAACGGGAAATAGAGGCATTGACGTCAGACGGACTCGCGTGATGTACTGCAGTGAGGGATGTATATGACCTTGGAGTGTCATTGACCGAGGAAGTGTAACGAGGCGGTCCAGACAGAGCGTCTGAGACCGTCTGAGCTACGACAGGCGATCTAAGACGGTTACTGATCTCTGAAGAGTGTTGGTATGGTGTGGTGTGTGTGTGTGTGCGTGCGTGTGTGTGTGAGAAAATAAAAAGAAAGGTTGTTGCAACATTAGACGAACAGTCCTCCATAAAGCTTAAGAAGGGTGCTCTTTCTCTCTCATTCTGTGTGTGTGTGTGTGTGTGTGTGGGTTTGTGCGTGTGTGTGTGTGTGTGTGTGTGTGTATTGGATGCCTGGTGGGAGGCTGTTTAGAGGGCTGCACATCAGATAAAAAGAGCAAAAGAACAAAAATGAATATCATGAAGGACGTTCATATATGTTTAAGCAAAAAAGGAATAACAATTTTTCCAAAATTCTGACACGAGAGAAAAAGGAAAGAGGGATGGACAGAGATTGGGATTATATTTTATTATTATTTTTTTTTAACATATTTGTGGATTCTGAAATGTTTTATCATACATAAAATTTGTTATAAATCACACTACAACAGTATCTTTCTCCTGTTTCCTGTTATTGTAAAGTTTCTTGTTTATGTTTAATGTTTGTTTGATTTTTTTATTTTTTTTGACGTTTGATTGATTTTTTTCACGTTTGTGTTTAAGGTTTGTTTCGTGTTTTATCGTGTTTATGTTTTGAGTTCATGTTCATGCCTTTATTTATGTTCTGTCTTTGTCATGTGATCTTTGTTCCTTTTATGTGTTCCTGTCATGTGATATCCTAGTCTATGTGTCTCGTTCCTATTGGTGACTCTTGTGGCTTTAAATCCCTTTGGTTTGCTATTGTGTTGGTTTGTCCTTGTTCAGCTGTCGTGAGTCTATCGAGTGAAGTTAATACACGTCCCGTTCATGTTTGTGGTTTTTGTTTGGTGTTTATGTTATATCTTTACTTGGTAAATAAACTGCGGGTTCGGGTTCTAACCTAGCCACACTTCCCTCAGTGGGACTCATTACAGTCATGTCCACCACTTTAATTAAACAAAAAATAGAATAAAAAGCAATGAAATTTTAATCAACATGGAAACATTGGACTTTCAGGTGGGAAAAAAATATATAATAAATCAGGGTGAGGAAGACTCTACCGTTTCAATGATGAAGCGCAGAATTTATGAGTGAGCGAGTGAGTGATGTGGACATTATGTTAAGATGATGAATGAGGCACGGCAGCAGTTTGCACATCTGGTCTGCAGTAAGATGTTCTACAAATAGCTGTGCTCCACTTTAGGCTATTATTCGGAGCAGAAAATAGGACAGTAGATAAGACTATGGAGAACGTCACTGAGTTTGTTCCAACCAAACGTCTGATTCTCAACTGGGTCTCTGGAAGCAATCCTATTAAGCGTTGCTACACTTTGAGACCCATATGTAATGGCTGTAGGTCCGAACTTAAGCAGCGGAACCAGGCGTACACTTGCTTTTGTCTTGTATGCAAGTGCTCAGCGTCTGCGGCGCATCTGCGCTATATAACACGCCTATTCATTCATCATAATTAAATTGTAAGCACACAGACACGCTGCAGTGCGGCAGTGTCACCTCTGTGTGTTAGAGACAGAGTGAGAGAGACAAAGAGAAAGAAAGAAGGAGACAGAGTGGGAGATAGAGACAGTGAGAAACAGAGAGAGTAAAAGAGGCCGAGAGACAGAGCAAGAAAGAAACAGACAAATAGAGACAGAGTGGGAGAAAGAAACCGAGAAAGAACAAGAGAAATAGAGAGAGTGAGAGAGAGAGGTGGGGGAAGATGCAGTCTAGTGCAGGCTTTCCTAACACAGCGAAACTGACATCATCTGTATTTCCTCTCACTTTTAGTATTTCCCAACCTTCAAATGGGTAAATATTCAATGATGTGCAAACCAAACAAAGATTCTTAACCATGTCGTTGGTCATCCTCGCTGTTAAGTAGGCGTGGCCTATGTGCCTTTGACTGTCTTTGCATAGGAAACGCGGTGTCTCTGCCTTCAAGTTTTATAAAGGAAGTCGGTCCTAAGAGTCGGCCCTGGAAAGAGTTGTAGCCTTTGTGAAATTGTTTCTATGAAGGAGTTGGGGCAACTGAAAGAGGTTCTATGAAGGAAGGAGACGGGGCATCTGACAATTTCTATGAAGGAAGAGTTTTTATGAAATAGGTTTGGCCTGACAGCAAATAGAGTCAAAGGATTATTTATTCATTAGTCTTTGTAAAGTCCTCCTGCTGTGGTATAGGGGTTTCAGTCAGTCTACACAGACCTAATGTTTCTCTCTGATAGAACATTTATGGACTTGAAATCAACTTTATATGAAAAATATAAGTAGGATTAATACACGCCTGAGAGTCCAGAGAAAATATATTTTCTTTTGATCAGACTGACACATGAGAGGTGGAGGTTTCTGTGTTTTATTGACCATTCCTCTTCAACAAACATAACTTACAGAATTCAAATCAAAAAAACACTTTTCACATTTAAAGCATCAAAATAACAGTAACAAGCGCTTATGTGTCATTAATTTGCAGACACAAAACACACACACACACACACACACACACACACACAAAAGGGAATGCAGTAAGGGAGACGGGAGGAATGCTGGAATCTCATACACACTCCTTTTGGTCTCCTGGAGAACGAAACATTGCAAAAATACAGCTCGAATCCAACCTCATAACGAGAAACGAAAAATGAGAGCAAAACACGCTGTGTGAAGGTTAACAGGTTGAAAGATTTCGGTTTGCATCTAGGAGGTTTCAATTGTGTGTGTGTGTGTGTGTGTGTGTGTGTGTGTGTGTGTGTGTGTGTGTTGACATGGGGGAACTAATGCTCAGTAAAGTGCATTCGATGACGAGAGACAGGAAGGAGAAACGGCATCAGAAGATAAAAACAGGCGCTAATGCGGCGTTCGTTCGCACACTTGCCCACACACGCACACACGTGCACACATGAGTTTCAACAGCCTTCACCTACAGACACGGAACACAGAAATAACATTCTGTTATCATTTTTTATGTAAAAATGCAAATACATTCAGAGAAATTACAGCCGGGGTTAGGAGAATCAAGTTACGACATCCAACTGATTCACGTGACAATGATTGAACATAACGTAGCAGACGTTTTGCATGCATGGGCGTTTGACCTTTTCAAACCGGAAATAGAACGGGTTACTGTCCCTGCACCATATGAAGACAATAATACTGTTATTGATTATTAACGCTAGTTAGAGAATTGATATTATCACTAGGTCACATCCTAGCTGACTGATCACAGGTGTTGTGTGTGTGGTTTGGGATTCGTGGGTTTTTGCTTCCCCCCCCCCAAGTATTTTATGTATATACTGTATAGAAAGATTTTCTAGACCGGCACATTGGTGTTGTGGGTTAAGGCGCCAACACCCACATGCTCAGGTTGTTGTGCTCTGGTCCCACCTTTATTCCTCCCATTTAAGAAAAAAAAAAAAAAGATGCTGTAAATCAGTGGTTCCCAACAGGGGGTCCCAACCCACAAGGGGGCCTCAGTGAGCTCAAGGTGGGTCGTATAATATTTTAAAGATAATGAGAACAATCATTTTGCATTATCTAATCTTATTCATGATCCCCTGGTTGCCAAACAAATGAACAAATTTGTAATCCATCCTTCAGAAAAACAAGCAAGTCACTGACACCCCTTCAACCGTTCCAGGAATACCAGGCCCAGCGATACTGGGAATGCAAAATTCAGGAAAATCCTACTAATCTATTACTAACTAAAGCCCAATCCAAACACTTCACTTATCAGTGTCCTAAAGGGTTGTTTGTTTTACATCTGGATTAAAGCTGGAATTATTCTCAGATTAATAAAGCATGCAGACTACCAGCTACATCTAATCTGCATAGACAGACAATGTCTGCGACCTTCTTTCGGATTAAATTCTTACTCCGTATTTATGAAATTTAACAATTGATCGTTTTTATTTTATATAGATCGAGTTTTCTCCTAAAGTCCAGGAGCACAAACGTGCCCCAAAAACATTCTTTTCTCGCTGCTGTTGCCACTACCAGCGAGTTGATTTTAACCAAAATCGGTTTTATTAATCTTCATTGAACTGCTGAGATCTTCGCCTTGATCCAACCCTTCCTTTTTTTTTTTTTTTTACAGTGCAGGGCCAGTTCCCATGGTTACCATCCCGGTCTATGAACCATAAGAGCTCTTCCGATATCCGTCTTTAAAAAAAAAGAAAGAAAAAAAGGACATAAGAGGCAACAGGAATAAAAATTGAAGCTGTTAACTGAAAACGTGTTCGATCTGTGCCACATGCAGAAGCGTGTCTTGGAATGATCCGAGACACTCAAAACGCTTTGTTTTCTTCTTTTTTTTTTTTTTTAATCTAAAATATTTTTTATTTGTTTTGATTCCCCGCTCCCCCGGTAAATCACTTGGATATCATGCAATAGAGACGTGCAAAAAATAGAAACACCTAACTCCACAAAACACACTTTCATAAATGGGACATGTTATGGGTGCTTAATAACACTTTTACGACATGATTATAACATGTTTATGCCTACTCCATGCCGACCTACAGACAGAGAGAGAGAGAGAGAGAGAGAGAGAGAGAGAGAGAGAGAGAGAGAGAGAGAGAGAATATGAAGGAAGAGCTGCGTGGAAGCCACAATTGAAACGAACGCACGGGATGCTTTGCTTCCTTGTGTATAAAAAACAGGTTTATGCATAAAAGAACAACCGTTTTTATTCTCTAAGCAACTACGGAGAGAGAAACAACACAGAAATTGCTTTTCGTTTACGGTTTTCTTTTTTCCTCTGGACCGTTCTTTTTGATGATCTGAAAGGTTTCCATTGATTGGCACTTGATTGATGCGTCTAAAGTTAGCGTCTAAACTTCTGGCTCGCACGTCTACATGTTAAAGAAGCTGCGCGGGTCACACGCTTGAGTTCACGGCTATGTTATTTGTATAGACACACCTCGTTTGTGCTCCTGCCAAAACGAGCGTAACGCTAATAAACGGATCAGACATCTTTTCAACTAAAATATTTCTTGTATACTTATCAAATAGCAGCATTTTTTCATTTTTTTCTTGACTTTCTTTACAGTATTACAAAAAAGTACATGTAAACCTATTCATTCAAAAGTGTATTAAATTGAAAGGTTCATACAACGGACATAACAAAAACACAAAAACTGGACGACATGCTACAATATTGCTTCCAATATTTCTTTACGTTTTTATTTATGTAGAGTTGAAAAAATAAAAAGAATTATCTGGGACGTCGATATGGACACCAGCACTCCGATTAGAGCGAATTCTAATGCACAAACAAATGGCAAAGCTAATCTTAATCTGGCTCGATTGGCACTGTCGTCATACACACGAGTATAACGGAGGTCACACACTGAAACCCACGGCGCAAGACAACTGTATTTAGACTACAAACTAGAGAACGACACTAAAAGTTCCACGAAGACCATGGGACAGGACGGAAATCCACAGTTTCATTTTAAAAAAGAGGGAGGTGAGGAAGGGGAGAGAGAAAAAGAATGACCTCAGACCGTTCTCCAAGAGAGAGAGGAGAGAGCACAGGATACAAACAACAATCATCATTCCAGCTTGAGGTGGGCGTAATCCACCTTTTCCAGAGTTCCTCGCTCTGGATCTTTTGGGCATCCAGCCCTCGATGTAAAGCACCAGTTCTTTGTGGTTCCGAGTTTATTTACACTCTCATAACGGCTAGAGCAAACTGCAAGTTTGAAAACGGACTGGAGTCAAGGTACAGAACTGTTTCCAAGTCGAGAGTTCACAGATAGAAGACAAACCCGTGGAGCAGCAGCACAGTCTAATCACATGGTGCTCAAGGCGTAGTTATCCACTGCCCCAAAGAGGAAGTGGGAGAGGAAGCAGGAATGCCTGCACATATTTGAAGCCAAAGACTGTACTCTGATACACTCATCAACTGCCACTATAAAGCAAATAGCAGGGAAAGAAAGAACGCTTGATATTGTGGTACTCCTGTCAGGTGGTCCCCCGTGGTACCATATCCATCCATCCCATCCAGACTTCATCCTTACAAAAACTTTCTTGAGGACTCTGTTCAAGTAACAGGTTTGAGGTAGTTACTAAATTTGAACCGTTTCAATCTGGCGCATGAGTACATGACCTAATGGCCTTTGTATAAAAACAAAGGGGCGATTTTAGCCAATTAAACAGTACCAAGAATGGCTGGTACAGTTCAAAAAACATGCTCAGAATGCATGTAATCGAACGCATCTTTTTCATGATGTGCCAAAAAAAACAACCCAAAAAACATACAAACAAACTAAGAGTAGGATGGGCAATGGTCGGCTGGGGGACCACCAGAAAGCAAACAAAGCAACAACAACAACAACAAAAATGTTTAACTATTTTTTTAAAAGGAGATGTGAATTGGGATTCCAGACAAGGGGGTTATGTGGCATCAGAGCAGAAAACAAAGTTCTCATGGAGGTTCCATGGCAAATGAAGTTTTCATTTAAGACCTTTTCATTTTCAGTTAAATTTCTCAGTACACAGACGCTGCTGTACTGTGCTTGTGCTTCTGAAATTGCATGTGCATTTTCACATCAATTCTAAATAGATTTAGCATAACCCACCAGCAAGCAATAATTTCTTCTCAGCAATTCTTCAGATAAATTAATTTTTAAACTAATCCGTTGATAAACGTCCAGCCAAAAACAGTACATTTTACATATTTTTAAGGAAATCTTTGTTGCAATAATTCAATGCATATAAATAGATCGGCGTGTTTCTCATTTTTGCTCACACAAAATGATTTTTTATTATCTCTAACTCTTGTTTCCTGTTCCCTCTGAATTTAAAGCAGATTTGGGTTTGGGATTTAGAGGCAGTTGATGAATGTCTTTGCGAGTGCATATTTAGGTCAGACGATCGGACATAGCCATGTAGTTATATATAGACGGGCGTGGTTTGAATGGAGATCTGCTAATAAATGGCTGGTGTGAATTCCAAGCCATTAGGGCTGATCCAGAGGGTCTCTTGGCTGGAGGAAAACAACGGGTACACAGCATCCAGCCCGCTGTGCTGTGGGTTCGTGGACGCTGCAAAGTGTACAGTACATTCCAAAGTTTAGAAGGATATCGGCCGTTTGATTCACAGTGTGGTTAAAAAGAGATCACTTTTTGTCTTTTTGTACAAGTTCTGTACCTCTTAGCTTTCTTACTAAATAAAAAAAAATGCAGTTAGCAGCAGAGACGACGATGCTAAGTGTGTGTGGCCTTTAAAAGAAAAAGCAAAACATGCTATTTAATTCTCCGCCATGCTGTTTCCCACAGAACGCATCTCACAACACAATGGATACAGGAGTGTCACATTTTGTTTCTCAATTTGTGTCTCACAAAGACATGGGATTCCTTTATGGCAGATAATTAACACCAGCATCAATGAAAAATAGCTAAATATTAATATGTTTACAAAGGCAGCGTTGCATTATATGCACTCACTTCCTTTAGCTGTCAAACCTCCGGCAGCCCGACACCAAGATTAGTTTGCGCGAACTGGAACTCAGTCAAGGACTTTGTTTCACTACATACAATCTGGAACTCTGCAATACTTTTTCTATTCTGTTCAGATATGAGGTATATCAGCTTGAGCTTTACAAAAAAACCCCACACATTTTTAAAAACCCGGAGCAATATGGTGGATATTCCAGTCTGCTTTAACACCCTAGGTTCGTATTTCTAAATTGTAATGTTAGTGTGACTATTTTCAGTAGGACAATTCTTTTGTGGTGTTTCCCACGCAGATACCAAACTTTCTAAAGGCTCAATTGTATAATTAATCCCAAATGATAATTAGATGCTTGAAAAGTATTTTTCGTTTTGTCCAATAGATATTATTTGTAATCATGTTATGATCATTTAAGCAATTTGCTTAATTTAATCAGAAGAATGCAAATTATGTAAAAAAAAATCTATTAGTATGAAATTGAAATCTATAATATTGTCCTTATTAGTGATTTTTTTGTAGCACCAAAAAGGGAATTAATTGATTAAAATAGACTTGCCGAGTGAGTGATTTTGTGTATGAATGTATATGTGTATGTGTTTACATTCCTGTCCTCACAAAGGGACCTTTTTGATCTTTGATGGGTTTTGTCTGCCTACCTTTTTGAGTCTGAGTGAAGTTTAGCTGCTGACAAAGACTCAGATTAAACTTCCTGATAAATGTTATTTGTAACACGAAACCAGGGAGTTTTCATACATTCAGGTCAACCTGAAATCACAGGTTTAGGTAAAATCTAAATCTACTGTGACAGAGTATTCTGCTGTACGATTTGTGTAAGGAAGTCAGTAACACAGATCTCAGTTAGTGTTGCTTACATTAAAGGGGCAAACCATTAAAATTATCCCCAAGAAGGGTTGCTGCAAAATGCATTACCTAAGTGGTTTATGCAATAAATCTTGACTTTCACGAACAGACTCCAACAAGTTAAACAAAAATAAAATGGAACCTAACTGGTCCCTGGTTGCGAGAAACAGATGTTCTCCTTCCCATAGTGCCACAGGCTGCGGTACTGAGCCTCATCGTCTACACCACTAAGCTCAAGTTTAAACAAAAATAATAATTAAAAAAAGAGAACAGCAGATCTTCACTATCAAACTCTTATACATTCTTGCCCCAGGTCCACAGCTGAACATCATTCCTTCCCATTCTTCCCTTTCTTTCCTCTATGAACACATTCATTTCATCTGTTCTCCTTACTGACCACTTTCCTTTCATTTATTAGTTTAGTTCATGATTTTTCCTCTTGTTTGTTCCTCCTTTGAAGCTTTTTCCTTGATACCCTCCCTCCCTCCCCGATCATTTGAGTTTCCATGCTAGCCCACTTTCTGAGGATTTGTGGCACGGACGCCCTGCTCGTACGTGATCCGCTGACTGATGAGATACTGTGCGGCCTGCGTTGCTGCCGGTGACCCTGTGATGGTCACTTTGCGGTTGCGTGTGCCTGGGATGAACTCGCCTTTCTTGGAGATCTGGATACGTGCACCTGTAAGCTCTTGGTACTCCACCAGCGTCTTCCCCCCTTTCCCTAAAATGGCACCAACCAGGTTTTCGGGCACAGCAATCTCTAGAACCTCCTTGCCCCCTTCAGCAAGTTTTTCAGTCCCCAGCAATGAGGAGGCCACCAGTGGGGAGGAGGCCGGGTTTAGGTAGCCGTTGGAAGCTCCTGTGGCAGCTGCCAGAGAACCCAATGAAAAGCCAGCAAGCCCAGGTGCAGCCGGGTGAGCAGCTCCTCCAGATGCCTCATTGGCGTAGGATGCTATAAGGTTAGCTGCCGCAGCAGCTGCAGGGTTAGCACTAGCAGCAACGGCAGCTAACACCCCAGAGGCAGCTGCTGGGTTTAGGCCAAGCCCTAAAGTGTTAGTGTTGTAGCCATAGCTAGCAAGTGTGTTCAGGGCGGAGGTGATGGCCAGCAGGTCGTTACCAGAAAAGCCAGACATTGCAGAGGGAAAGCTAGCGAGGCCTGCCTGGCCCAACAGTGTGGACGCAGTGGCAGCAGCGGCAGCAGCAGCACTAGGTAAAACCTCAGCACTGTTGGCATATGGTGAGCCTGTAGGGTTAGAGTTTGCCACAGGTCCGGTGACGTTGGAGTAGCTGATGTTAAGACAGCTACTACTCTGAGGGTCCTCCTGGATCTTCTGAACGATAATTTCTACAGCCTTTCGGTTTTGCTCAGGCTCACCGCTTACAGTCACCACTCTCTCTTGCAGGTTGATACCCTCTGGCTTCTGCGAGAGCTGCACCCACGCACCTGATTGCTCCATCACCGACTTCACTGTTGCTCCACCCTTACCAATGATCAGTCCAGCTGTGCTGTTGGGCACGATCAGTTTAGCCTGCATCAGAGAAGGTTACAAGCCTTAAGGCATGGCATGGAGTAAAATATAATACAAGTGTTGAATGATCTGCATTAGGCAAGCTAAACATTTTATTATATATTTATTAAAGCTTTGTTTTAATAAAAAATGTAAGAAATTAAAATTTGAAAAATAACAAAAAAGTTAATATTCTAAGAGGCATGTTTAGAGAGTCATACTACCTGCATAATAGAATTAGTCCAGGTAATTTACTTTTATTGTAGTTTTTGAATTAGTCACTGGACAAACGTAATGAACCTAATTGTCAGTTGTGTCACATTAAGAGAAAAAGTCATTAGTGAAGAACATTTTAGCTACATTTATTAATTGCCTAGATCATCAGTGCCCACTCTAAAACTTTCTGCACCTAGCAGCAAACATTCAACTGCTGTCTGATGCACAGGCTCAATGGCTGATCCTATCATATAGAGCTTGTGTGTGGAAGCAAAAAGGAGAGAGTGTGGAGTTTTGTTTTATAGTCACACTGACCAGTCATTGCTTATCTCAGCCATGTGTTGATCCTGTGGCTTACCGTGCAGCTGCCTTCTTTCTTTCTCTGGAACACACAGGTAAAAATAACCCAGAGCTCTTGCTCTTTTTCAACCCAGTCTGGTTCTTTTCCCCTGGGAAACACCCCCTGCATGTCATCTCTATAACACTCCAGGCTGTAATATAACACACTGTCTCATTGCTTTCAGCGTCTAGGCTGTCCTTTTTAATCTATGATTAAATCGGCATTCTTTGGTCCTTAGAGTCGAAAGTGTGACTGCGTATGACTGACCTGTTTGACTCGGTCGGGGTTGACTGTGGTTTGAGGCTGCAGGATGCTGACTGGTTCGCTTTTCTGGCTGCTCTGTGGCATCTCACGCACTTTCTCTGCGATGAAGTTATGAACTCCATTCAGCGCCTCTACCGTACCCTGGATTAAACACACACGCTCTGTAGTACCTACACAAACACACACACAGGTAAATTGTGTATTGTTAAATAAATTATTGCATTATTTAAATGACTGCTCTGTTTATTGGTTCTGTGTACTGTTTAGTTTTTCAGCACTGCTGTAAACACACACCACACAGTTAATCCCTTCTGGTAGTTGAAGATGATGACCTGCATGGAATTTGGTTGCTAAGGAAAAGGAACCCTTGAATGTTCCAACAGTTGCTTTGGTGGAAACATAGTCCCACCACTGACTGACTGTAGGCCGGAAGTGTTTATAATTCTGTTCCTAGGTCCATTTACGATCTAACTCCTTTCTCGTCTTTGTTCTCAGGTACCATATTTCTCTAACAGAAATTTCAGTCCCTGCAACCTTTTCTTACCACTCTTTTTTGCCTGCATATGACAATAATACCAATAAGCTCCTTACAATCTCAAACAGTCAATGCAGGTGGGCTCTAAAACTAACAATCTGTCCACTAAGCTGACATCATTTCAGCTTTGGCCTCGTTCCATGCACTCCACTTCCTCGCTTTGACAGGGGAATGGATCACTAAAGAGAACTCGCCAACACCAGTTACTCTGTTGTCCTGTCTCTGCATTCTTTCGCTCCATGATGGATTGACACAGGTCTGCTTATAGCACAGAAGAAGAGTTTCTCACCCTGCCTATCTTTCACATCCTAATATCTCATCAGATGAATACCCTGCTATTATCATAACCTTTGGTATGGTCCTCTAAGGCAGTAGCTCCTGAAGAGGAGTCTGGAAACAACAAGGGGAGTCCCTTGTTTTTATATTATCCTGTATGTTTGAACACAAGACTTTCGTTTGTTTTACTTTGATGACCAACTGAACTGCACACAATTACAGCATGAAAACTTTTAGAATTTGACTCATCTGTCCTTTGGAATAGATGTAATTGTAAACGATAAAGAAAATACACACTTCTGATTTAATGCATGTTACGGCAGTGAAAACAGCAAGTAACAGCAAGTGCTAATGTTTCTTTATCATGAAAAAGTAAAAAAAATTGTGTGAATGTTTCTCTGGAAACGTGCAGAATCTGGGGCAAGTCGGCATGCAGTCCACTGTTGTTATGTCATTCTTGCGAACCGGATTGGGTATCAAGCATCTGTTCTATAAACACCTGTTCTTATTTAAACCATGCCACTCCAAACCAAACCATTCACACAGACACACACACGCACACTCACTCACTTACACTTAATGGACCAGATTAGAAACAAATCTAATACCAATTAGAAAACTGGTACTTAACAATAAAGTTGATATGGTTAAAGTAAAAGTGGCTGCAATCCAACAGACACATTCATAACCACTTGGGTCAGCAAATGTTGATCTGGTACAGTGTCTGACAACACATCATGGTCAACCCATTACACTTGACAGAAACATGAAACTCAAGTGTAGGTTTAGTCATGTGTGTATATGCATAGGCATAGTATATGAGTACATTTACATTTGTGCTTGTATGTCTGTGATTTCTAGGTTTCAGGAGCAGGAGTAGAGCTGTGGCTTAGAGGGGCTTCTTTTTATAGGTGCCCTGTGAGCTACGGGAGCTTGGAATACTCCACTCTCATCAGCTCATAAAACAATGGACGCCTCTGAAAGCTGCCTTTATTTCTGTCTAATCTTAACGCCAGCATTAACCAACCAAGTACATTGTTTGAGTGAAACCGTGAGATAATTATGTAAGTGTTGGTGTAGTGGTATCTCAAGAAAGACACAATTAAAGCCAAAATCAATCATGTTTTTTTTTTTTACCACCCCCAAGAAAAATTTATAAAGTCTTTATAAATATATACAGAGAGATTTATATAGATGTCCTCATTAGCATTATTATATGCTCATTAGCAATTTTGTTTTCTTGGTGGTTAGTTTTAAAGAAAAATGCTTTCCGATTTAAACCTGCAGAATGACATCATCATCATTTCCACCATGGACTCTAGTGCATAAAATGTTACTGCTCTATAAATGTTTATCGCTTTATTCATTTTAGAATGTTAAATACAAATTTGTCAAAAAAAGAGTAAAACTGTTATAGCTGAAGACTTTACAGAAGGACAATATAATAAAGATAATGAAGTCAACAAAGGCAAATCAGTGTGTGTGTGTGTGTGTGTGTGTGTGTGTGTGTGTGTGTGTGTGTGTGTGTGTGTGTCTGTGCGTGTGTGTATTTAATCACTGATAGGACAGCTCTGACATTTTAATGACCCTGAGGAGTAAAGTGCTTTTTATAAATCTGTCTCTGTCTGTGTGTGTGTGTGTGTGTGTGTGTGTGTGGACTGCGCAGCTGTCACTTAACAATACACAATGCAGAGACTCTTGTGGTCACTTCTTTCACTAAAGTGTCCTGTTGGCCTTTTCTTAAATGGATCTTAAAAGAATAATTAAAAACACAACATAAGTAAGCTAATTACTATGAATTATTCATGAGAGTCATTTGGTGATGAGGCAGCATTAACAATAGTAATACGGAAAGGTTGAAAAAAAAATTATATTTAATTTATGCTGTTTAAGCCTAAACATGAATTATAAATTAAACATGTGGCTTTTGGTCATGTAGTAGCTTTAGTTCCAACTGTTCTGATTGGCAATAAATACATTTTAGCCGTGTTTTAGATATTAGCTCACATTAGTATCTGCTGCAGAATTTTGTCCCTGGAAAAGATATAAAATCATCACACAGGTCTGTCTCTACACCGTATTTTTAATCTCACCAATGCCATTTAGGTCGCATCACTTCCTGGATTAGAATGAACTAAACTCTGCTTGTGTAAAAGCGGTCTCATTTACATACTAATGGCATCTGGGTTTCCTGACAAGAGAACACACACAGACGTTTCTGTACCGCTTTTGGTTTTTAATAACATTTTCTGGCGGAGCTGCTAGATCAGCCAATTTATCACTCAATACACCAAATTAAATGTACTTTACTTTAAGCCACATTTTCATTAGGGTTGCACGTAGTCTGTGTATAAGAT
>JAOTRA010000023.1:4832109-4843287 GCA_026260255.1 Pseudolaguvia tuberculata
AGCAGACAGGGTAGGGTGGAGAAGAATGATCCGCTGTGGCGACCCCTAACGGGAGCAGCCGAAAGGAGAAGAAGATTCCTATTTCATGTCAGTGTCTAAACTGGGATGGTTTGGGCAGGCAGAACACTGATGATCCTCAGTCCTGACAAAGAGATTGTGGTTCCTGGTCTACTCATAGGTACATTTCATAAGCTCATCCCAGAGACTCTTCAGAAACCTGATGATGCTCTGCAAAGCCAACATGAGTGTCACGAATCCTACTCTGGTGTGGATCAGCAATCCAGCCACTAGGGGACATTGTTCTGGCTTGAGAAGAGTGACAGACTTTCAGTGTGTATCAGCAACATGGACGCTGTTTTTCTTTAACCAGAAGCAACTTACTTTGTGGTGTATATGATTGACTGAGGAAGGCACAGTAGCATAGTGGCTTGCACGGTCACCTCACAGAAACAAGGTAGCAGGTGCGATTCTCTGGTCGGGAGTCTTTGTGCGTAGTTCGCATGTTCCCTATGTGGGTTTTTTCCCCTGGTACTCTCCTTGCGCAGTCCAAAAACATGTACATTAGGTTGATTGGCGATTCTAAATTGCCCACAGGAATGAGTGTATGTGCAAGGGGTTGTTTGTTTGTGTATGTAATAGGCTCCAGCAGACCCCAGTGACCCGGAATTAGGGAACAAACAGGTTAGAAGGTGAATAAATGACTGATTGATTGACTAGAGATAAGGTAAGAAGGAACGCTATAAATGTTAGCTGCGACTCTGGTAGGGCTGTGGAAAATTGTGAAATCAGAATTGCTGCTCAGTTACTCAGAGCTAACATCTTGTTAGTTGTAGACCGCTTTTGTAAAATAACTACAGGTCGGGTTGCCAGGATTATTTAATTGGGTCCATGATTCGTTTCTATTAATTTTCTGTTTGAAGGAATTTGACAATTAATGGTTTGTGAGAAACAAGTAAACATTTTTGCCTTATTAATGCTTGAATGTGAATATTTTTAGACAAATTAGTATTTTCAAATCCATATCCATGCCGCTCTTGCGTTCATATCGAAGTTCGTGATTTTTTTTAACATGCGCATTCGCGTCACTTGAGTTCAAAGCGGTATTTTTGTCAAACGCATCTGCGCATGTGATGAAACTATCGCAAAGTTTCCCAGTAAACGTGGAGATCATTAAAAGTAAACAATTAAGTCAATTTAGCTCTCGCCACACTATTGAATACAGAATTTCGGACATCAACACAGATATTGAATCACAGTTACACTCTGACCTTCAAGCATGTGAGTATTTTAGTGTTTAATTGAATGAGAGTTGTGATATACAAGACAAACCTAAGTTTGTAAAATTTACATGTTTGTGTCTAGCAATTGTGTGATTTTGAGCAATTAAAGACAGAACCAGTGTCAGACATGTGAAATAAACAATGATGGCTGCAGGGTTGGTTGTTTTTTTTTTACTATTTTGATCTAGTGGCTGATAAATGGGTGCAATAATTGCAGTTAAGTCAAATAATTGCAATCATACGATTAATATTTGCAAAAGCCTTATTTACAAAATCAACAGCGGACGTTAACCAAATGATTCAGCTAGTTAGAAATACCAGCTAGTTAAAATTAGTGTGTATTTATAGAGAAACATTAAATATTTGAGTGATAAATAATTAAGGGGAAAAAGTATATCAAAGAAATCCCTCTGCTTTGATATAAAAAAAAAAAAAAAGACCAGGACAAATATTAATATGTAACACTGAATCCCAAATCTTTATTGTGAGAGGTTTTTATAAATGCAGGAATTACGCTTAAGTATTTACTAGAACTATTTATATTAAAAAAAAACAAAAAAAAACTTGGATGCCACATGTAGTAAAAAAAATAAAAAGGGATATAATCACATTAATATAGGGAGAGAAAAAAACCCGAAATTCTTTACAAAAAGCGCACGAAACAAAAGAATTATATCAAGAACTTTGTCTCACGCTTAAAAGAAACAGCACAGTTTTATAAAAAATACGCACATGATGAAACTACTGAATTCATGGGTTGGACTTAAAAATATTGTACAGTATGTATGTCTGGGTAAAAAAGAAAATATATATAAACATAGACAAGCACGACCTGGGCTCTCAGAACCGACGGCGTTTGAAGTCAACAGGCAGTCCGGGACGCGGAAACGGCAGAGGAAGTCCACCAGGGTTTCCTCCAGTACCCTGTAAAAACAGAAACGAATAAATGAAAGTGAGTAAGCCACGGTAGGAAACTACCCACAGTCATCATACCTCATTGGCAGGTACGTTGGGTGTCCCTCCTGCTGTAGGGTTTCCACTTATTGGGGTCCGGTTCATTGGGAGACCTTGAGCTTTTGAGCAGAAAGAGGAAAAGCTGTTAAAGAAATTTCCACTTAAGAAATTAATGAAACAAAAAAGTTGGAATGCGACAGGATTGTGGGGGGAAAAAAAACTAAAGAGGAATAATGTTAGACAAGAGCGTTCAATATGTGGTGTCATCTCACCTCCCATATGCATCCTGATGTCCTGATCCCTCTGTAACACAACCACATAACCACGATCAACACAGCCTGAACAACCACCAAAAAAAAAATCAGCTTACAAATTAAACTGCAACTGATTTGACCACCGAGTGTCACTGTGCTGCAAATCTAAAAGTCTAAGGGGATTAAAGGCTCTACACCCACTAATTGGCTGCACGTGTACGTGTTGAAACACATACCTTCTCTCCAAAGTTCTGCCCAGTGCCTTGCTGTCTCCTCATAAGCTCTTCCGTGTGAGCCCTGATCTCCTCGTCCCTGCGACGCCGCTCCTCCTCCTGCCGCAGCTCCATCTGCTTCCTCTTTTGCACCTCCTGGTTGTGGGCCTCCTCCATACGCCTCAGCTCCTCCTGCCGCCTCAGAAGATCTGAATGATAAAAGCAAACAAAGAAGGAAGATTAAGACCTAAAGAACAGAAGTATGATGGTGTTTTTGTGCATGTGCACGCAAGACTCACCCTGCCTCATTAGCATGACCTGGTGCTCGTGTCTAGCCGCCTCCATTTCTTGCTCCAGCTTCTCTTGTGCCTCCTTGATGTTTCTGTCTACCTGCTCAAACTGCTGCTTCTCCATCTCGATCAGAGCCTTCCAGCGCATGGCATACTCGTACTCGAACGAGCCAGGCTGGGCGAAACGCGGGGGCTGCTCACGCTCCCTAACAAAACACACAAAAAGGGGCGCCTATCAGCCAACATTCTACTAACAGGGGGTAATCTGGTGGTACACAGGTGTGTTTGCTTGTCACTCACTTATGATACTGTGGGGTTTTGCTGACAATTCTCTCAGGAAGTCCTTCATCCTCATCCAACTGCTCCATTGGCTCCACCGTCACAGGCCGTGGGAACCTAAAGTTATATTCAAGAATTTCCCTTGAATTCCCTATTGGGATCAATAAAGTACACCTATCCATATTCACCTTCGATTACACACTGATAGTGCAAAGCATAATGCCCCTTCCAATTTAACTTGGTGGATACTAACGTGGTGAGGAGGAAGGCGCCATCAGAGCAGCGGTCCAGAGCTTTACGGGCTGATGGTTTGTTAGCAAACTCCACTATGCCTTTTCCGGTGGGTCTGCCACGGTCATCGACAATCACAATGGCGCGCTCGATGGGACCGAACATGGAGAAAGACTCCTCCAACAGCTCGTTGGATACAAACTGAGGCAGATTCTTCACCACGAGCGCTGCACCGTGAGTGGCGAAGCGAACGCGGATCTGGCGGCCACGGAACATCGTGTTGTCCAGCTCGGCTTTGGCGATGTCCGCAAGCGTCTTAGTTTCCTAAAGATATAAGTTTGAAAATTTTAGGACACAAAGGAAATGCTCTTGAGTAGCTCCTCAGGGTTCACTCCCCCATACCCCATCTCAGGGTTTTCAACCCTTGGGGTGTGCATGCCTCAGGGTTTACTCTCTCCGTCCCTCTGGGTTCACTTGCTCCCTCCCAGCCCAGCTGCTGTTCTTACCAGACGGATGAAACCAAAGCCTCGATCCTTGTTGATGAAGATCTCTGAGGGTTTTCCATATTTGGAGAAGAGTTTCTCCACTTCCTCTTCGGTGGTGCCAGTGGGTAGGTTACCCACGAACAGCCGGCTGCGCTGTGTGTAGGTTTTCTCCCCAGGTTTCTTAAAGCTTGTCAGGTCAATCGTCAGACCAGCATCTGAGAAACAAAAGGTCATGTTTGTACAAAAAAGTTATATCAAACTAAGCATTCCATTAGCACAGGACACGGTTACTTACTCGGGCTGGGTGGTTCGTGGCTGTCTGTGTGCTGCCCGTTGCTGTCGGTTCCTGGAGTCTTCCTGTCGTGCTGCAGGTTGGGCTGCTGCCTCGCCGGCCCGTGGTTGTGCTGTTCAGGATGTCCTCCTCTGTTTCCTTGCATCTGAAAACAACCAGTCACCAAGGATGGTTTAAGATCAGGTGACCAAACCACTTAAATACAAAGGGATTCTGATCATTGGCTCATATCCCAGGACCACCAAACTGCCACTACTGAAGCTTTAATCCTGAACTGCCCAGTTGGTTGAAATAAAAATCGAACCATATGACCGAAAATGTTTTACCAGCAAATGACTATTTAATCCGAGATGTGTGCTCACGTGATTCAAACACGGCCGCGATCATATTCGAGAACAAACAATAAAATTTAAAAGATGACAAAAGAGATTCGATTTCAAACTTATAACCACATTTACTTTAATAGATTATTATTACACGGAATAACTGAGAAACAGTAACAATGGACAGCACTCAAATAAATCGCCGTACTGTTATCTCCTCTTTCTGACCATAGTGGACAATAAAAGACTTCTAGGCTCCCTATTTAGTGCACTTTAATCCTCAAACGATTCCAATCTGTAACCGGCCAATAACAAGCTTCAGGTAAATAATCAAAACGGTCTTTTAGGAATTAATGTCATTTTTAAAATAATACATTGAAACACTCTGATGCTAAAGAAATAATTTACGCAAAATTTAGATTAGGATTTATTAGCATTCCTAGCTAATCAGAAATGCTCACCCGAAGAAGCTATCCGAAACCTTCTGGCAAGCAAGAGATTGCACATTGCTAATTAGCTAACTCCATTGTGTAAACGTTTATAAGGTCGCGTTTACGCATTTTATTAAATAATTAGAAAAATATCCTCACCTTAAGGGGCAGTAAATAGTACTATTAAAAACCGGTCTCGCGCACACACAAAAGTAGCCTCGACCACAAAGAGCACGAGAGGAGGAGCTACTCACAACCGAACCTTGTTTCATTACTAACCGTTTATTCGTGGATGTTGTGAATTTTGATTGGCCGTTGACACAGTCAATCATGTATCGTGGAGGTTTTAATCTGATTGATTGGTGGAAATCTGTTTCGAAACGTTTAAAAGTATCTCATTGGCGTCTGAATAGCGGAAATTACATAGTTAGGAAACAGTGCATTATAAACGTAGCGTTATGGTGGCAATAAAATATTTTATTATGTTATGTTATAACGGTGTTATTGTCGCAAAAACCAAATTTAAGTAAATCGTTATTTATTTACGACGTTCATCTTCTTCACATTACCCTGTCCTCTACATATGCCTCTTTCACCCCAACTAACTGTATATCATGGATACACCGCATCCATAAACCTCCTTGGTGTTCCTGCTTTCCTCCTGCCCGACACCTCCATCCTCAACATTCTTCTACCAATATGCATGTCCCTCCTCTGCACATGTCTAAACCATCTCAACCTAGCCTTTCTCACCTTGTCTCCAAAACATCCTACATGCGCCGACCCTCTAATAAACTCATTTCTAATCCTGTCCATCCTCGTCACTCCCAATGAAACTCTCAACATCATTAGTTCAATTTTTTATGACGTTAATGAATATAAATATTATAATTATACAATTATCAATACAGCTGCAATCATGTGTTTGTATCAGTGAAGCTAATCATTGACAGACAGGAAAGTATTTGTAAACATGTGACATCTTCATTCATTCATCTTCTTACCCGCTTATTCCCTAATTCGGGGTCACGGGATCTGCCGGTGCCTATCCCAGCCCACATAATGCGAGAGGCGGTGGTACACCCTGGACGGGTCGCCAGTCTATTACAGGGTAACAACATGTGACATCTTAGATGGGTGAAATGGTGATTTCTTTTTTTTTTTTTTTTTTTTTTACCGCAGTCTGTTATTCTGTTATTGATCAAGTGGTCATTTTTATTGTTTCTATCCCACCAGTAGGTGGTGCTATAATGAACCTTCATCCACGTTTGATGTCGATTTGAAGTGGGTAAAGTTTGGTGAGTTTCTTAAGGATAACAAATGACTCTTTAAAATGGAATGAATATTGTAACTTTTCTATCGCTTTTTAAAAGTAACCTGACTGTTTAAAATTTTATTTTATTACTCATCAGTTGGACTGATAACAGGAAAGCCAGAGATCGATTCCCAGCACGACCAAGCAACCACCATTGGGCCCCTGAGCAAGCTCCCATAAGATTTTAAAGAAACTTGTTACACATCATTAAGACAGCTATTTATAGCATCAATAAACTCTTTGTTCATGAGTTTTAGAAAAAAAAATTGTACACCCTGGACAGGAGAAAACCCATGCAAGCGCATAGAGAACATGAAAACTCTGCACAGAAAAACCTTCGGCCTAGGAATCGAGCCCTAGTTTCCATTATTGTCGCTATAATTGCTTCTTCTTCTTCTTCTTCTTCTTCTTCTTCTTCTTCTCCTTTCGGCTACTAATGTTATAATTGTTTGGTCTTCCTTTGGCTGCTCCCATTAGAGGTCGCCACAGCGGATCACCGTGATCCGCACCTTCGACTTGGGAGAGTTTTACGCTGGATGCCCTTCCTCACGCAACCCTCCCATTTATCCGGGCTTGGGACCGGCACTAATGGCTGGGATTTCGTCTAATGTACTGCACATGTTTTTGGAAACCCACGCAAGCACGGAGAGAATATGCAAACCAGGTACTCCGGTTTCCTCCCACTGTCCAACAACATGCAGATTAGGTCGATTGGGGATTCTAAATGACCCATAGGAGTGAATTCCATTCCTTCTTCCTGAGGAGTCTGAGGAGGTTTGGAATGTCACCAAAGATCCTCAGCAACTTCTACAGCTGAGTTGTTGAGTCTATCCTGACCAGCTGCATTACCGTGTGGACCGCAAACGCCTGCAGAGAGGGGTAAAGACCATGGATCTAAGAGTCCATAGAGCTCCCTCCATCATTAAAGACCCCTCACATCCACAACAAGGACTGTTTATTCTTCTCCTCTCTGGCAGGAGGTACAGGAGTGTGAAGTGTAGGACCACCACACTGAGGAACTCTTTGTTTCTATCTGCCATCAGACTGCATCCTTGCACACTCTGATTGTTGCACTAATGTCTACACTACCACTGTCTATTTATTTCTGTTCATTTACACATTTGTATTTAATAGTTGTATTGGTAGCACACTGTCGACCTATTGATAGTCTTTTTGCACAATTTCATTTATTCTCTGCCAAATTTGCAATTGTAAATGTAACGCAAACCCCTATGTGATCTGAAATAGGTACCAGCAGACCCCTGTGACCCCGAATTAGGGAATAGGAGGGTAAGAAGATGAATGAATGAGTGAATGAATGAATGAGTAAATGAATGAATGAGTGAGTGAACAATTAATCTCTGTTCATCAATGATCTCTGATCATTGGTAATATCGCCGACTTTATACACGTGACTTTTGTCATGTGACTACACCCGGAAGTAAATCTTCTCTCGTTACACAGCGCAGAATATATACCCATTTCGTATATTTCGCTTTTAAATTGTTCTGGGTTTTTTTACGCAGCGATGCAGAGCTACGATAAAGCGTCTCTCAGCTCGAGGTCCGGACCCGTGATAGACAGCAGAGGGTAAATACTAAAACCCGCTTTTAATGACGTGTGTAGAGTAGCTTAGCTTTTTAGCATTAGCTCGTTGAAATAAATCTTTATTCGCGGGATAAACTAGTGGTTTGAGGTTGTTCATTCATACATACATTGCGCAACTGTGTTGTATTGAAATGACACGCATTAATGAATGACATTTATTTTAAATATCGGGTATTCTCTTTCTGTTTGTCTTTTTTATCTCTCTGTATCTGTCTGCCTCTCTTTCTACCTCTCATTTTTCTCTTACTCTGTGTGTGTGTGTGTGTGTGTGTGTATATAATCTATCTATCTATCTATCTATCTATCTATCTATCTATCTATCTATACACACACACACACACACGTCTCTATTCTTTTGTCTCCCTGGCTGTCTCACATGCTCTGTTTGTCTACATCTAATTGGATCTCTGTCTCTATCTGTCTTCCTGTCTCCTACTGTGTCTCTTTTTCTATGCCACTCTCTTGCTTCCTGTCTATCTTTTGTCTGTCTGTCTGTGTCTCTCTCTTTCTCTCTCCTTTTCTCTTTGCCTCTCCCCTTTCTTCCATCTCTCTCTCTCTCTCTCTCTCTCTCTCTCTCTGTGTAGGAATGATGGATCGTTAATCACAGTACTTAAGACGTTGCTGTTCTTCACTATTCTGATGATCACTCTGCCTATTGGACTTTACTTCACTTCTAAAAAATATTTGTTTGAAGGTTAGTCAGTGTTTCAGCTTTACTTTACACTGTTACAAATACAAATGATTTTTAATTCTTCTCCTTTTTCATTTCACTCTCTTCTTCACTCCATACTTTTCTGTCTGTCTGTTTTTCAGGATCCCTAGGTTACTCCAGCAGTGACAGCTACTTCTATGCTGCCATCTTGGCGGTGGTGGCAGTACACGTGGTGTTGGCGCTCTTCGTTTACGTGGCCTGGAATGAGGGCTCGCAACAGACGAGAGAAGGGAAGCAGGACTGAGAGAAAGAAAGAAAGAAAGAAGGGCAGGAGAGAATCTTGAATATATGAAATAGTGGACAGACAGACGGACAGACATGCGTGAAGCACATTTTCATGGTGTGTGTGACTGTTTAAAGGTTCCTCTAAAGAAAGGTTGTGTGTGTGAAACGCAACACCGCAGCCGTTTCTTCCTTCCGTTTTAAGTTTAGAGAATCGCATTTGGGATTTTTCCCCCCAGCGAGGCTTCTGATTGGCTGTAGAGAATAAAGACCATGTAGTGTGCAGCAACTTTTCTCTTCCTCCTCTTCTCCTCCTTCTGTACCCTGATGTCGGTGTTTGTATGATGTCGGTGTTTGGCTTCAACCTCTGCAGTGTTCTGTAATTTGTTTTTATAAATTAGTAATTAATTAAATTAATTCTCATTAAATCAGTTTCTCAAACATGGATCAGTAAAGGCCCCCAATGGCTCAGTTGAATATAAGAGATAAACGTATGTCATCTGGATAAGGATGTCTAACAAATACCCTAAAAACGATCTCGTTAATACGACTTGGCAGCAGGAACCCAGAGGCTAATCAGTAGGTGAACACTTAAACCAATGCACTTTCCATGCATAATTTGGTGTTGAGTGCACAACAATAATTCCTCGGTTGGGGGTCTTTCTATGCTTGAGCTTGCACGGGGTTCCTCCGGGTACTCCAGTTTCCTCTCACAGTCCAAAAAATTTATATTAGGTTGACTAGTGATTCTAAATTGCCCATAGGAGTGTGTAGTTGTTTGTCTATGTATATGGCCCTGTGATGGACTGGCAAACTGTCCAGGGTGTACGCCTGCCTCTTACTGTGTGTGTGCTGGTATAGACTCCAGCAGAACCCTGTGACCCTGAATTAGGGAATAAGCGGTTACAACATGAATAAATGATTTTTTTTTTTTTTTTGTTAAATGTCCATTCAGGCTCTTTGTAAGTGATGAAATGTTTGTAATGTGTTGTGATTCATAAGAGGAGAAAAATAATAAAGCTGTTTTAGGGACTTGGAGGTTACTTCTTGAATTAATGCTGCAGATTTGTTTGATATTCAAATTTTAAGGTACAATAAAAAAAACAAATATACAAATTAATTAAAATAAAAAGTTATAATTATGTGTGATAATAAGGTGAAATAACTACCAAAATATTTGTATGAGCTAAAATTGTAGCCATTTTGTCTCCCAGTGTCCAGAGTTACCTGCATTATTCCCTCACACACGGAGGCTCGGCCTTCCTGCTGGAGCTACAAACATGAGATTTTGTTAATCAAGGGGTTTCTGTCATGCTGAATTCCTCCCTAATTATTCATTAGCTATTTGAAGGTATAACTATGAAAGCCAATGATCGAGGAGCTGTCCCTCCCTTAAACATTTTTGAATAAATGCTTTTCTCGGTTTTTGACCTCGAATTAAGGAATAAACGGGTTCGAAGGTTAATGAATGAATGAACTAGGTTTCCCTGAAATGAACTGGTGACCCGTCCAGGGTGTACCCCCTGCCTCTCGCCCTATGTGTGCTGGGATAAGCGCAGCAGACCCCCGTGACCCCGAATTCGGGAATAAGCAGGTAAGAAGATGAATGAATGAATGAACGAGATTTTCCATGTTTATTCAACTGATCACCTCTAGGGGTCACCTGATGTTTCTTTAAACAAACCTAGGAGCTCTGTAATCTCCCAAACCCAGGACCCCTTCAACCTACTTTTTACAAACAAACTAAGTCTAGTTGTACCCAATTACTGCCCCCTGTCATGTACCAGACATACAAACCCACCCACTAGTCCTCTAATCCCTAACCCCCTTAACCGAAATGTACAAACTGGATCCCCAACCATTAACCCTAAACCCAAACTTAACCCCAAATCCTAACCTTTAACCCCAACCTTAACTTCTCTTCATTAAACCCAACCCCTAATCCCAACCATAACACTTAAACCCAACCCTTAAACCTAAACCCCTTTCTTAATTTTAATCCTAACAACATAACCAGCAACATAATCACTTGTATCACAGAAACTTCGGCTTGACTCAAAGTAAACATTTAATTTCATTACGTGTTTGTGTGTGTGTGTGTGTGTGTGTGTGTGTGTGTGTGTGTGTGTGTGTGTGTTCTTATTATAAAAATCAAATATATGGTTGTGTTCCTAAGGCCACTTAAGCCTTTCTTTCCTTTGTATGACTCATCCCAAGGTGCACACACACACACACACACACACACACACACACACACACACACACACACACACACACACACACACACACA
>JAOTRA010000023.1:4843387-4853480 GCA_026260255.1 Pseudolaguvia tuberculata
GTGTGTGTGTGTGTGTGTGTGTGTGTGTGTGTGTGTGTGTGTGTGTGTGTGTGTGTGTGTGTGTGTGTTGGGTGGGTTTCTGTATGACTGCTAATAAATGTTTGAGATTTTTTGTTTGAGAAATGTTTCAGACTGGTTGATGTGGAGTAGTGGTTAGCACGGTCTCCTCACAACAAGAATATGTCGGGTTCGACTGCAGGGGAAGGGAGTCTTTCTGTGCAGAGTTTGCATGTTCTCCCTGTGCTTACATGGGTTTTCTCCAGGTACTCCGTTTTCCTCCCACAGTCCAAAAACATGTACATTAGTTTGATTGTTAATTTAAAATTACCAATCAGAGTGAGTGTGTGTCTATTACTTCTCCTATCTTGCACTTTCTTCCTACACTCTTTCTCCCAATGTCCAAACTTTGTTTCTCTTCAGCCATCCATGGTCTTGTCAACCTTAACGTACATGTTTTTGGACTGTGGGAGGAAACCGGAGTACCAGAAGAAGATTTTGCCCAAGAATCGAACCCAGGACCTGCTAACCACTATGCCACCAGCACCACCCTGTGTTAACAAATTATTGGATTTAATCATTAGTAGAGCAGCCAGAAATATTCTGGATTTCAATGCATTTATTGTCTGCAATGCAGTCACAGTATTGTACGACGGCATGTACAGACAACTGCAGTTAATTTCATGGGTGTGTGCATGCATGTGTGTGTGTTTAATGTCTCTTTAATGTTTTTAAATGCTTTTGCACTGATGTTCTTCTCTGTGGGAAAAGGATGTAGGTTGACTCATAGGGTGTGTGTGTGTGTGTGTGTGTGTGTGTGTGTGTGTGTGTGTGTGTTTACGTCTCGCTGACTTTTTAAATGGAGTTGCACAGTAACATGCAATAGCATGCTAAATAATGCAACGTTTGATATGCAGTACGATATTTGAAGATTAAAGAGCATTAGCTGATAAAAAAATTGTGTTGGGCTTTGAGGTGCCTGAAAAGATTTGAAGTGGGAACGTCCCCACTTCAAATCTTTACAGGCACCTCAAAGCCCAACACTAATTTATCAAAAATCATTGCAATATGCATATTGAGATATGGTGATGTAGTGGTTAGCCCCGCGTTCGATTCCCAGGTCAGGGATCTTTCTATGCAGAGTTTGCATGTTCTCCCTGCGCTTGCATGGGTTACCTCTGGGTACTCCAGTTTCTTCCCACAGTCCAAAAACACGTCCATTAGGTTGACTGGTGATTCTAAATTGTCCATAGGAGTGAATTTGTGCGTGAATGGTTGTTTGTCTATGTGTGGCCCTGAGATGAACAACAACCTTTCCAGGGTGTACCCCTGTCTCCGCCCTATATGCGCTCTGATAGGCTCCGGCAAACACCACAAATTAGGGAATAAGCGGGTTAGAATGAATGAATGAATGAATGAACATTGTGATATTTTGATCATTTCAAAATTGTACAGCCCTATGAGCAAAAAAATTTTTTTTTCTAATTTAGGCTCTAAAGTGTCCTCAAATGTGTTCAGCATGTTCGCAAAGCATATTTATTTCACACACACACGCACACATGCTGCTCTTTTCAGACGGCATCTGCTGTGATGTACCCTTCGCATTTGAGCGACTGAAAGCTTGAAGTGGCCACTCTTCTCTACGCCAGTGTGTCTTAATGGGTTCTTTTCAATCCCGTTGACCCAATTTCAGTCCTGTCAGCTGCCATTTTGCTGTGGTCTTGATCTGGGCTCTGATTGCGTGTTTCCTGCGACTAATAAACCAAATGCTTATTCTGCCTTTAGCTTAATGAATAGCATTAGGTTGGATTTGTCTAATCTGGTTAAAAAGCTTTATTAGTGTTTAATAATGTCGGAATGTGTGTATGTGTTCAATCAAAGTCTTATACCCCTAATAGAAACGTTGTGACCTCAATAACCATTTGATCAGTATTTAACATCAGCGGTAGCTCAGTGGTTAGAACGTTGGATCCGATGTTGGTGGTTTAAATTCCCAATGTGCAGCATATGACACAAATGGGAATTCATTTTTTCCCGTTTTGTATCCTTATGTTAACTCACAGGTGCCTCTGCCTCTGCAACTGCCCTCAATGGAAATTCAAAGATGACCGTCAAAGACGCTAGCATCCAATTTCATGGGACCATTTGTAGATGATCAGCTAACTGCTAGCCTGGTAGCCAGTTAAAATTGAAAAACGCCGACCTAGCAACTGACCTTAATCAATTTGGAGTAGATCAGCTAGATCCAAAGTTGCAAGTGTGCAAAACGTAGTTGCAAATGGGAAACTACAGACTTCCTAGACGAACTGGATGAGGGAGTGGAGAGAGCATGGACAAGCTTTCTGACTTTGGTGTTCTTTGTCCATCCAGCAGGAGGGAATGGGAGTAAGTAGCCATACTAATACAGATCATGTGATAGCATTGCTAACAAAGACATTATAACAACAGTTGAGGTTTCTTTCAGAACCAGCAGCTGTGCAGACGATTTCATAGACGAAGATGAGAAAGACAGGGCTAAAAGGTAACCAAAAAAAATCTGGTAGGCACTAAAAAGCAAAACTCACTTTTACTATTTGTTTCTTTACAAAAGAACAGCACTATAAATGAGTCTGAAAGAAGCCCAAGACCTTTCAGAAGGACTAAGACATAGAGTGTCAGGGAGGTGTGACGTAGACCTGCATTTGGAGAAAAAATGGGTCAAGGCACATCATTTCCAGTAATGATGATAACTCCTGTTCATCTCTGACACCCCCATCCCCACCCCCACCTCATCTTCCACATCCTTTCTTGAAAGCCTGACATCGAACATGTTATATTCTTAGGATCATTGTGGTTTTAAACGTTTGGCACTTTGCATTGTTTGTGTGCAGGGAATCTCGGAATAAATCAGAAAAGAAACGTCGCGACCAGTTCAATGTGCTTATTAAGGAGTTGTGCACCATGCTGCAGAGCCAAGGCCACCCGCGCAAAATGGACAAGTCCACCATCCTACAGGGGACCATCAACTTCTTGCAAAAGCAAAAAGGTTGGAGGAAGATGAATGGGAGAATTTAAGCGGACACGAGTCTGGCCTATTTCACTATTTCAGATAGAGGCTCACTCTAGCCGACTGTTGACTCGCTAAACTATAATAAGGCTCTAGTGATTCCACCAATTAGCAGAACTTGTCCAGAACACTTACCTTAACAGCGTTTGGCAGATGCTCTTATTCAGAGCGACTTGCATTCTTATCTCTTTTTGTACAGCTGAGAAATTGGGGGTTAAGGGCCCACTGTGGATGCTTGGTGGAGCTGGAAATTGAACCCTGGTCTATGAAGAAGCTAAAGGTTAATGCTAACCTGCAAGTTTTAGTTTTTTGTAGTCTTCATTTGTCAGATATATGTATGTAAAACTGTTTCATTTGTAGCCCAGGGCCAGCCATGAAATTGCGCCCCCTAAAGCAAAAGGGGTAAAAATCCTTCCTCAAAAAAGGTGACCTTTTCAAGTTTGAATCTTGACCCTTCACTCAACAACCTAGAACCTTAACCGTTTAAACTAGCTCTCATCCGATCAGATAAAATTTCAGAATTCCAAAAATTCCAGACAAGTATCTTGTTTTTACTTGACCTTCTGATGTTTTCCAGAGATCATGTCCCAGACGGAGACTTGTGAGATTCAGCAGGATTGGAAGCCCTCCTTTCTCAGCAACGAGGAATTTACCCAGTTAATGCTGGAGGTAGTACACATGCCATGCTTCATCAATAGAACCATATACATTCCAACTTTCATTATTTTGAGTGTTTTAGTGGGAATATATGTACACCAAAAACTCTGTGGCGTAGTGGTTAGCACAACAAGAAGGTCTCGGGTTTGATTGCCGGGCAAGGGGTTTTTCTATGCTGAGTTTGCATGTTATCCCTGCGCTTGTGTGGGTTTACTCCAGGCACTCCGGTTTCCTCCCAAAAGTCCAAAAACATGTATATTACGTTGATTGTTAATTCTAAATTGCCCATAGGAATGTGAGTGTGTGGTTGTTCGTCTATGTGTGGCCCTGTGATTGACTGGCGACCTGTCCAGTGTGTACTTCTGCCTTTTGCCTTATGTGTGCTGTAATGAGCTCCAGCAGACCCCTGTGGACCCGACTTGGACAATTTGCGGGTTATGACTGAGGCGGCGCGGTGGTGTAGTGGTTAGCATGGTCGCCTCACAACAAGAAGGTCCCAGGTTCGATTCCAGGGTCGGGGATCTTTCTATGTGGAGTTTGCATGTTTCCTCTGGTTACTCCGGTTTCTTCTCACAGTCCAAAAACATGGAGATTAGGTCGATTAGTGATTGTAAATTGTCCATAGGAGTGAATGTGTGTGTGAATGGTTGTTTGTCTATGTGTAGCCCTGCGATAGACTGGCGACCCGTCCACGGTGTACGCCCTGCCCCTTGCCCTATGTGCGCTAGGATAGGCACCAGCAGACCCCTGTGACCCCGAATTAGGGAATAAGCGGGTGAGAAGATGAATGAATGAATTAATGTAAGCCAAATTTTTTAGTTTTAGGTAGGGCTAGCATGTGACTAGCATATGTGTTAAAAAGTTTAATTAATTAATTAAATAATTCATTCATTCATTCATTCATCTTCTAACCCTTATTCTCTAATTCGGGGTCATAGGGGAGCCTAACTCAGCGCACATATGGAGAGAGGCAGTGGCACAAACGGGACAGGTTGACAGTCCTTTTCAGGGTGACACATAGACAATCAACCACACACACTCACTCCAATTTAGACTCACCAAACAACCTAATGTACATATTCTTGGACTGTGGGAGGAAACCGGAGTACCCAGAGAAAACACATGCAAGTACGGGGAAAACATGCAAACTCCACAGAGAAAGATCCCTGGCCCAGGACTTGAACCCTGTAACTTCTTGTTGTGAGGCAACGCTACCCAGTAGAAATTTTAAAACATTATTTATTTTTTTTCTATTTGCTATACAGGCACTGGATGGTTTCCTCATTGCACTTCGATTGGACGGGAGCATCATCTACGTCTCCGACAGCGTCTCGTCTCTTATTGGCCATTTGCCAGTAAGTGAGATTGAGATGTTAAGCATGAGTAGCCTATTGGCAGCTAACTTACTGGGATTTTGTTTTACACATAGAATTTTTTTACAATCCAACTTTCTAATAATCCATTGGAGCTACCAGATCATGAGAAGGTTCCGTTCATTAGTTTTTTTTACTGAAATAAATTGGATGCGGGATGATGATTCTAGTGATTGTGTTTGATGACTCATGTTCCAGGATGAAGGATGAGTAAGAGACCGAGATCTTTGCTATATTTAGCTAGCAGAACCCACACGCCATATTTTCTGAGGGAGTTTGAGGGTGTTGGACTGGCCCTGGAAGGCTTTGAGCAGAGATGGATTAGATACAGCTGAATTGAGATGTTTGATTCAAATTGGAATAAACATTGGGGTTCCGTGTGTTTCAGTCCGACATGGTGGACCAGAACATCCTAAACTTCCTGCCTGAGCGGGAACATGCAGAGGTCTACAAATTGCTATCAGCACAACTGCTTATGAGTGACTCCATCAGTACAGACTACTTGGAGGGCAGTAAGTACACACACACACGCACCTCTGTCCACACTACTCTATAAAAAGTTCTGCACTGCACCAGTGTTTTTCTGCCTCCGTTGCCATGGCTACCCAAACTTCTCAGAATTCCATCCGACCTTTAGTATGTATGATGTCTGTTACATTGTTAAGAAAGATTTCTTTGTGAATCACCTGAAAGCACACACACACACACACACACACACACACACACACACACTCACTACATATTTAATGTAGTTCTCATTTTCTCTCTCCCTGTCTCTCTCTCACTTTGTCTCTGTCGGTCTCTGTCTCACTCTCTCAGATAAGACCCATGTGGAGTTTTGCTGCCACATAGTCAGAGGGAACATCGATCCGAAAGACACACCCACTTACGAGTATGTCAAATTTATTGGAGACGTCAAATACCAAAACAGTGGTATGTATTATCTCTCTCTCTCTCTCTCTCTCTCACACACACACATACACAGGAACTCTTTACAAGGCTATTCACAAAGTAATCACAATGGTTGGTGTGTGTGTGTCTGTGTCTGTGTTGCAGTGCCCGCGTCACCGTGTAATGGCTATGAGCTGATGTTTCCTCGTCCTCTCCAGACCACACTAGAGGAGCAGATGTGTTTAGTGGCTACAGTCAGACTGGCCACACCTCAGTTTCTGAAGGTATACACACACACACGCACACGGGCATATTCCATCCATTTCATGTTTAACTTTCTGTGTGTGTGTGTGTGTGTGTGTGTGTGTGTGTGTGTGTGTGTGTGGTATAGGACCTGTGCATTGTGGAAGATCCATGTGATGAATTCACATCCAGACACAGCCTTGAGTGGAAGTTTCTGTTTTTAGACCACAGGTGAAGTCAAAATAGTGGCTCTTTTGTCCGTCATAATGTTTAGCCAGGAATATCAAATCTAATGGGATAAAACTAGGCAAATGGTGTAATCTACTGTACCATAAAGGCTTATTTTGTTAGCTTAGTTAGCCTGTAGCTTTTGTTGCCATGCTAGTTAATGCTAGATCATTCATTCATCTTCTTACCCGCTTATTCCCTAATTCGGGGTCACGGGGTCTGCTGGAGCTCAACCCAGTGCACCTAGGGCGAGAAGTGGGGTTACACCCTGGACGAGTCACCAGTCCATCTCAGGGCAACACATAGACAAACAAACATTCACACAAACATTCACTCCTATGGACAATTTAGAATCACCAATCGACCTAATCTGCATGTATTTTTATATATTTGGACTGTGGGAGGAAACCAAAGTACCCGGCGGAAACCCAGAGAACATGCGAACTCCGCTCAGGAAGATCCACTACACCATATGTGTCAAACTCAAATGTTGCCCGCCACGTCATTTTATGTGTCCCGCGAGAGCTTAAAAGGTCTGAGTGTCTAAAAATAAATGGGTCAAAAGCGTGCTTTGACCAAAAACTACATTTCCCACAATGCCTGTCGACTATTTTACCGGCGAAGTGACACTCACCGCCACTACGCGTCAGTGTTTCCGTGTCCATGCTAACGAGTGGAATTCAGAAATAATGATCCCAAAATGTACAGGAAGCGAAAAGTTGATGCAGATAGGAGTCTGTTTTAAGAAAGATGGGAATGAGTACAATCCTGACAATAATTTCAATCTCAATAATTGATGTGTAGCTGCCGTGGCAATTCTTTAGTGTTTGCAGGTTTTATGTGTGTATGCAGATAAATGAGTGCAATCTGTGTTTTTATAAATGCTACATGTGTTCTCAGCAGCTCACTATTCTTCATTTTACAGTCATTAAGACCATTTTAATGGGATTCATGATGTTCTTTTTCTTTATTCACTTGGATAGTTTGATAAATGATTGATGGAGTGATGTGGGTTTCATTAGCTGACAAAAGTATTTGTTATAACAGAGCAACTGTAATGTGCAAGAACTGATAGAACTTGAATAAGGAATAAATTCAGAGTTATTTAACATTAAGTAGTAGTTGCATTTACTTTATATTGTATTTAGTTACATTTATAAGTTACATCTGACCCTTTGAGGACAGACATTATGCTGATGTGGCCCTCGGTGAAAATGAGTTTGACACCCCTGCACTACGCTATTGCGCCGCCCTTGCTAGATCATTGTGTCTAATATTTTGCTAGGAGTTTGTTTTTTAACAATAATTAAGTCAATTAATAGACAGCATGTGTGTGTGTGTGTGTGTGTGTGTTTAGAGCGTCCCCTATCATCGGCTACCTGCCCTTCGAGGTGTTGGGGACGTCAGGATACGACTATTACCACGTCGATGATTTGGAGCTCATCGCTCAGTGCCACAAGCAGCGTGAGTGCCTTTCGTTCCCTACCTAACATTATATGTTACCACTAGCTAAAATAACGTAATGCTTGCTACCAGTACTGAATTCTGGGATTATTAATTAATGGCCAATAAAATGTTCCAGGCAGAAATTGCAGGCAGAAATAGACCTGTGTGTGTGTGTGTGTGTGTGTGTGTGTGTGTGTGAGATACAGTGATGCAGTGTGGGAAGGGGAAGTCGTGTTATTATCGCTTCCTGACTAAAGGGCAGCAATGGATCTGGCTGCAGACACACTACTACATCACCTACCACCAGTGGAACTCCAAACCCGAGTTTATTGTCTGCACACACACTGTGGTCAGGTAACACACACACACACACAAACACAGAAAGAATTATTTATAACATGTATATATGTAAGTTATTTCTGTTTCCATCTAGCGGACACTTTGTGTCACTTCATGGCAGCTGTTTAATCTAAAACTTGTTTAGTGAAGAAAAATAATAAAACCTACCTCTACCTGTCTCTCTTTTCTCTTTCTGTCTCTTTTTTCTCCCTCTCTCTCTCTCTGTGTTTTTTCTATCTTTCCTTTTCCCCTCTTTTCTCTCCCTCTCGTTTTTTTATCTTTTCTCCTTTTTCTTTCTCTCTGTCTCACTCTTTCTCTCCTTTTTTCTCTCTCTTTCCTCTCCCTCTCGATTTTCACTCTCTTCTGTGTTTTTTTCTTTTTCTTTTCTCTCTCTGTCTCTGTCCCTATATCGCCATCTCTTTTCTCTGTCTTTTTCTCTCTCTCTGTCTCTTTTCTGTCTTCTGTTCCCCTCTCGCTCTTTGTAGTTATGCTGAAGTGCGAGCAGAGCGAAGGAGAGAGTATGGGCTTGAGGAAACCTCTGATGTGTGTACCACCTCAGTAAAGGTCTTACACACACACACACACACACACACACACAGATACACATACGCATGTCCTGTATATATACTTTCAGTTATGTGCTAAATGATGCTTAGTATTGTGTGTGTGTACGTGTGTGCCTATGTGTGTAGGAGCAGGAGGTCAGTCTGGATGTTTGTTCTCCTATAGACGCACCACGGGACAGAATGAGCAGTGCTCGATCAGCTTCTTCACACAGCTCTCGCAAGTCCACACACACTGCGGTGTCTGACTCGGCCTGTGAGTTTCACACACACACACACACACACACACACACACACACCCAATCAAGTTGTCAGATAACATGCAGAGACTGAATGAGTGTGTGTGCATGCTTGTGTGTGTGTGTGTCTCACAGCAAACTCCTCAGTGAGGTATAAAGAAAGCTGCGCATCATCACTGCCGTCTGTAGCAGCTGAGAACTCCAACAAGCTGAGCCACGGAGCCTCCGCAGTACATACGCACAAACGCACACACTCACACCGTGTATTACTTTTTTATTACTTATGAATTACACACTTCTCTGAATTGTAGAATCTGTTAAAAAGACAGGCCTCATTTGAGCCCCTCACCCCCTCACCCACCAGCAGCCAAGCCTCAGTCATGGTTAGTGTCTTCCTGTCTGTCTGTACTACTTTCTCATTCTTTTCTCTCTTTCCGTCTTTTTGTTTTTCTTATGCTTTCCCTGTCTGTGTGCCTATCCTGTCTGTGTTTACCTGTGTGTTGGAGCTGCCAGGTTGTTCTTGGCAGACAGCGCTGGCAGAGGAACATATAGACACCCCCCCTCTCTGTGCCTATATGTTCCTCTGCCAGGGCTGTCTGCCTGTTCTGCTCACTCTCTATCTCCTCTTTTCTCTCTTTTTCTGTATCTGTCTAGTCTGTTTTCCCTGTCTCTCTGGTCTGCTCTCTCTCTCTCATCTGTATGTCTCTCCTTCTGTCTCTCTTATTCTCTGTCTGTCAGTTTCTGTTTCTCTCTTTCTTTCTTTTTTTTTTGGTCTCATGTTTGTTTTGACCTCTTATAGTCAGTGTGTTTAATCTGTGTGTGTGTGTGTGTGTGCGCAGAACCAGGCGGGGTGTACAGGTCTCCCTCAGCCTCCGTTAGGAGTGATGCACCAGCTGACGGAACACCTGGAGAAGCGGAGACTCATCCTGCAGCATGACATCAAAACTCAACAACAGGAACTTCATAATATCAAAGAGAAACTACAGCTTGCTAACCTGCAGGTACACACACACACACACACACACACACACACACACACACACACACACACACACACACACACACACACAC
>JAOTRA010000023.1:4926111-4939705 GCA_026260255.1 Pseudolaguvia tuberculata
ACCAAAGAGGAGGTTTATGGATGTGGTGAAATAAGACATGCAGGTAGTTGGGGTGAAAGAGGCAGATGTAGCGGACATGGTAGTGTGGAGAAGAGTGATCCGCTGTGGCAACCCCTAACGGGAGCAGCCGAAAGGAGAAGAAGAATTGGTCTGCTGGAACCTATCTCAGCGCAGAATCCACCACTGTTGGACCCTGAGTATGGCCCCTTCTACAGTTGTATAAGACATGAATGTAAGTCGCTTTGGATGAGGGGTTTTTCCAAATGCGTTAAACATGTATATTAATATATGTATGTAATATAAAAATTAACAGGTGCTAACCTGTTACAAAGTGGTGGTGGTGATCCGAATGGTATACATAATTTTATCAACTCTCTTTATGTATAATGACTATTGCATGATTTATGAATCAACCCACAGTCAAGTATTTGAACAAAATTATATAACTTTTTTTAAAAGTTAGCTTTACGTCGATCTTTAACGCAACGAGCATAAGCAGGAAGTGACGATAGCACATTTGGTCGCCATTTTATTGTGCCGCGCGCAAATTATAGCCGGCAAGATGGCGCGGCTTGCGTGAAACGATACGAGCAGGTTTACACATTGTATAAATTGCATTGGATGCAAAAGGAAGATGATTGTAGTTTTTTTAAACCTTTGATACACGGTTGAGGGTGTAAGCGTGTCTCAGACGGAGTGCAGGATGTCCGCAGAGGTGCTCAGGTAAGAGGAGGAGCTAATGTTAGCTAACATGGCTAACGAGTTAGCGTAAACCAACAAGTTCTTATGGAGACCAGTTAACCTGATAGCCGCTAGGCTACGCTAGTATGTCTATTAAACAAAAACAAACAAACAAGGCGACGTTAGCAGAAAGGGAAAACATTGGATCCGATTAGTATTTTTTACGTTTTTAGTCAAACACGTAAATGTTTAGTGTAACAATGCAGACGAGAATTTAAAGTTTAATAGACAAAAGAGCATTTTCCACAGAAAGGTTAGCAATAGCTTGTTGGCTAGCTGGTTAATATCTTCCGTAGAAATGAGGGTTTTTTTGTGGGGTTCTATTCAAAATGTTAATTAGATAGTATCTGAAGTTTTAGGCTTCAAAACCACCAATGAAATTAAAAAGAAAGCCCCAAATCTAAAAATCTGTAATTCAGAAAATTTTGAATTAGTGAATATCACAAAATTGCAGGAAATCGCTTAGGAAAATGTTTTTTCTGTCCTTAAAAGAATAAATAATATATAAAATTATTTATAATCTAATGTAAAAAACCCCCGAAAAAACCCATTGAATCCATGAACACCAAAATGAAGCTATATCTTGATGGATTGTATACTGGGTCATTAACGCTATTCTGGGAGGCTCACACTGGACTAGTTTTTCATTCATTCATCTTATAACTTATTCCCTAATTCAGGGTCACGGGGGTCTGCTGGAGCCTATCCCAGGGCCACACATAGATGAGCACCCTCTCGCTCTTATGGGCAATTTAGTCACCAACCATCCTAAAGTACACGCTTATGGACTGTGGGAGAAAACCGGTGTACCTGGAGGAAAACATGCAAACTCAGCACAAAGACCCCTGGGAACAGAGGGTTAAAATTGGTTAGATAGAGTTCGGATTCCACAACCCTGCTTATAATATTGGTTGTGACTTGAAAGTTGACCCAACTGGGCTGAATTAAATGTGAACAGCAAGTAAAAGTAATCAGATGAGAATTTAACATGGTTCCAGCGTGTCCTGGAAATCCTAACGTGATCGTAAGCCTATGGGAAATAATAATAAAGATGTCTTGGTCATTGATGAACAGTTTACAACTGGCCTGAGACAAATATTAGCAAAAGAAAGTGATGTGTTCACGGATGAGATGTTTTGACAGTGAAATACATTTTACTGCGATGTAGGTTCTGCCTTTACACTGCAGGTTTTTGGCCAGTTCAGATTCAGTGATCTATATACAGGTGCTGGTCATATAATTAGAATATCTTTAAAAAGTTAATTTATTCATTCATCCATTCTTCTTTCCCGCTTATTCCCTCATTTAGGGTCACATGAGTCTGCTGGAGCACATCCCAGTGCATGTAGGGCAAAAGGCAGGGGTACACCCTGGATAGGTCGCCAGTTCATTGCAGTGCACATATAGACGAACAACCACTCACACACACATTCACTCCTATGGGCATTTTAGACTCATCAATTAACCTAATTTATATGTTTTTGGACTGTGGGTGGTAACCGGAGGAAACCCATGCAAGCGAGGGGAGAACATGCACAGAAAACTTGTATAAAATATACATTCATTTCACACAGACTGATATATGGTATTTGATTGTCTTTTAATTTTTAATGGCATTAACTGACAACTAATATAAACTCCAAATTCAGTATCAGAAAATTTGAATATTGTGAAAAGGTTAAGTATTGAAGACACTTGGTTTCACACACTCATCAGCAAATTAACTCAACACCTGCAAAGAGCTTTAAGTGGTCTCAGTCTAGTTCTGTAAGTCCATGCACATTAATAGAGTGGCAACGGGAAGGAAAAGATGTGGTAGAAAAAAGTATACAAGCAAAGGGATAACTGCACCCTGGAGAGAATTGTAAAACAAAACTCATTCAAGAATGTGTGGGCGGGAGGGATTTACAAAGAATGGACTGCGGCTGGAGTCAGTGGGTCAAGAACCATTATGCACAGACTTATGCAAGATATGGGTTTCAGCTGTCGCATTCCTTGTGTCAAGCCACTCGTGAACAACAGACGCTTAGGCTAAAGACAATAACGACTGCTGCTGAGTGGTCCAAAGTTATGTTTTCTGAAGTAAATTGTGCATTTCCTTTGGAAATTAGGCTCCCAGAGTCTGAAGGAAGAGAGGAGAGGCAATATGCCAGCCCCAACAATGCGGAAGAGCTGAAGGTCACTATCAGAGCAACCTGGACTCTATTAACACCTGAGTAATGCCACAGAGTGATCAACTACATGCCATGCTGCGTTGCTTCAGTAATTCAGACAAAAGGAGCCCCAACTAAGTACTGAGTGCTGTACATGCTCATACTTTTCATGTTCATATTTTTCTTTTGGCCAAGATTTATAAAAACCCTTTGTTTGTATTAATTAATATTCAAATTTTTCTGAGATACTCAATTTGGAGTTTTCATTAGTTGTCATATAAAAATCCAAATTAAAAGAAACACTTGATATATATCAGTCGGTATATAAAAGTTATAAAAGTTCTTAAATGGAATTAGTGAAATAAAACTTTTTGAATATATTCCAATTATATGACCAGCACCTGTGTATATAATCTCCTTACATTATTTAAAACTGACCTGTACCCAATATCTGCATTTACACTATACACAGCAAAACAACCTGTAGGAAGTGGTAGACTGGTGGTTAAGGTTTTGGACTAGTACAAGAAAGACCCACCTCCACCAAGCAACCACTGTGGGCCCTTGAGCAAGGCCCTTAACCAACAACTGATCAGTTGTAAAAAAGAGACTAAATGTAAGTCGCTCTGGATAAGAGGGTCTGCCAAATGCCTAAGTGTAACAACCTAAGGTAGCTGTACCGACCAGAAAAGGAAGTAAAAATTCTGCCATAGTCACCAAACCCAATGGACAAAATTAAAATGATTATATTGTTTCCGCAACACATTTAAACATCAAATGAATGTTAATTTCTTTAGGTGGAGAGCCGTTAAAGAGAAGTGCGTGTTTCCGATCAGCTACAACATAGGTTGTTAAAACTACACATACTAACACGTATCCTATTAATAACCACATACTAATGAGGTCTGAGTCCCATAACTGTCAATGTGACACTTTGGTTGCAAGAAAGATGCAGGGGAAAAGTGTCTGTCTACCTAATAGTTTACCTCTGCGTATTATTGATTTTCATAGTTCCTTAATAGTGAAACTGTTAATGTTGATGTTGCAGTCCTGAACTTGTGGCTGGGGGCAGCAGGAGCGGTGATGGAGGTAAACTGGGACTTCTGATCAATAAGCTGCACACATTTCTGGCGGTTTCAACTGAGCAAGGCCGTGAACATGGCTTATCTGGACACTGGAGTGGTGAGTTTTTCACCCATAACACTGAAATGTCATGTCTGTGTTTCTGAAAGACACTGGTCTATTGTCCTGCTGGGAATGAATTAATGATCGTCAGGATTATTGTGCAAAAATATGGTGTTGAATTGTTTTTCCCTGTCCCAGGGGCCATGGCCAAAGAGTTTATCGAGCAACAGCAAGCAGCAGCACAAGACGACGAAGGGGTAAAACTTCAGCACTTATTTTATCTAGTTATTAGTTAAACAGATTCATTATTCGACTCATGATGTGTGTCTATGTTAATTGTTTATACATGTGTGTTTATTTTATAGGCCGGAATCTCGTCAGAGGCGAGGACCTCCACTGCTCGATCCAGAAGGTTGGACCCATTCTGTCCTTTGTTTGGTGACATTGAAGTATTGTACATAGCAAATATTATATCTGATATAAAAATGGGTATCAGGACACCAGTATTTATTGGACAATAAACAAATTTTTCAACACTTAAAATCCAGGAAGCCGTTAGTGGTGACAAAACACAGCGGCCTGAACGAGTCTGATGCGTCCTCCGAGAGCGGAACTGAAGACGCCTTGTCTGCCAATGACAGTGAACCAGACTCGAGCTGCCTGCCTAAAGGTGTGCACCTTTAGGCAACTTCATTGAACCTGAATGTAAAGTTATGCTGAAGGACTGTTTGGCTCTAAAAATAAAAAACTAATAAAACAGCAGCCCCCCTAAATATTTGTTGTGTGCTGTCCGTCTTTCACTCACTCAATGTCTCACAGGCACTGTGTTTGTGTTGCCTGAGCCTGTAACTAATGAAGTCCGAGACGAATTCAGAGGTCCCGAATTCCGCAGCAGACGAGTGAAACAGAACAGAGACTTCTCAGACAGACGGAGAGGTAAGTCGAATTAAAAAAAAAAATCAACCAACCCCTTGTGGTGTTTTAAAAAAAAAAAAAAAAAGGAATTATTTTATTTATCTGGTGTGTGCCTGTGTGTGAAGGAGGTTCTGACATCGAACGAGTGAACTGTACAGCCTGTGGTCAGCAGGTGAACCAATTTCAGAAAGACTCTGTCTACCAGCACCCTGCACTCAAAGTGCTCATCTGCAAGGTGAGAGAGAGAAACATGCACAACAGTATGTGTTGGGACAACAAGAGTGTATGCTGTAAAACATCCCATTATATAGATGTCATTATGTTTTTAATAACGCCTTCTTCTTGCACTTAGTCATGTTTTAAGTACTACATGAGCGATGACATCAGCAAAGATGCAGAGGGGATGGACGAGCAATGCAGGTAAGAACTAAACTAATCCAAACATGCAGTTTCAGTGATGTGGCACATAACCGAGACGGGCTGTGTTGCGATTGGCTGTTTGAACAGGTGGTGTGCTGAAGGAGGCAGTCTCATTGGCTGTGACTACTGCAGCAACGCTTTTTGCAAAAAGTGCGTTCTGAGGAACCTCGGACGTGGTGAGCTGTCTGCCATCTTGGAGGAGGAGCGCAAGTGGTACTGTTACGTATGTAGCCCAGAGCCACTCATGGACCTGGTGCTGGCCTGTGATGCGGTGCTTGAGAATCTTGAGAAGATCCTGGCCCGCAAACGGGCCAGCACAGGGGGCGGGGCTCGGGGGAAACAAAGAGGTGGACGTGTCGCCACAGGGCCAGGATTTCCGCTGAACTCTGCTCCTTCAAGGGGTCTGTGTGAGCGTATGCAGCGTGTAGTTGATATGACTACATCACTGAACCGCTCGTTTGTGGAGTTCATGCAAAGCGAAAAAGACGAGGAAGTGAGTGAAGAGGAGGATGTGGACAGAGCCAGGAGACTAAGGATGTTCCGCACCATCTTACAGGATCTGAACCAGGCTCACACTGCCCTGCAGGTAACATAATCATTTAAATGTTGGGTAAACCTATTCTGGAAAATTAATTGAGGTATCCTGTTCTAAAGGCTGGTGTGTGTTCATGTTTACAGGAAGCCCTGGATCGAGAGCTGTATGGTCGCAAACGGGAGCCTCAGAGACAACGAGCAAAACCTCGGCAGCGGAAACCTCGGGCCCAGAGAGGCTCGGGGGTCATCAAGGAACTGATGGTAAAGCTGACACCTGTTCTGTTAGAATCGTCTATCACTCCTGATTCCAGGGCTGATGCTAGCTCTGCTGACGCCACCTCTAATGACATGGTGGCGATAAACATGCAAGAGACAGAAAAAGAGAAGTCTGAGATGGTCAAAGGAAAGGCTGAAGAACAGAAAGGAAAAGATGAGGTAACAGTGGAAGAGACTCACGAGGAGAGAGTTGATGCGGCTACGAAGGAAGCAAACACAGATGAAGATGATGATGATGATGATGACGACGATGGTGACGATCTAGGAATGGCTGAGGAGAACAAGCGGTTTCCACGCGTGAAGACCACGCCGCGGCGGCGACGCTCTGATGCCACTCATGCTGCTCTCGCTCACCTGGCAGAGGATTCTGACTCTGATGAAGTACCTGCTGTGCTGCTGCAGACCGCCACCACAGCCATGGCCAGCAGTGAGGAGGACGGTCGGGTTGACAGTGATGGGGGCAGGGCTGACTCGAATCAGGAAGTCAGAAAACAGTGTCTCTTTGGTTTGGTCAAATCTACTCCTCCTTGTCAGGATCGAACGTCGCACAAGCGCAAACGGAAACTTAAGAGGTCTTCGTCTTCGTCCTCTTCTTCCTCATCCTCTTTGGTCCGAGAAGTCACTGCTCCTGGGTCGAAGGTCAGGAGAAGCGTTGGCCTGCCCCACAAAGTTGTCAAGACGATGGCATGTAGCGAGAGCTCGTCGAGCGATCAGGAAATGGACAGCAGCGACTCTGATGAGTTGGAACAGAAAATCAAACCTCTGAGCGATGTCACGCTAATGGGATCCGGAACTTTCCAACAGTCCTCAGGTACAGAGATTCCAGGCATTTTGTCACATGGTATCGTAATGAAGGATGTATGACTGTAGAATTCTAACACTCTGTATTCAAATGTTATTTTTGTGTCTTTCTGTGAAGGTGATGAGGTGGACACCTGTTCTGCTCCGGTCGTGATGGATGAGGATGATGTGGAGAATAGGTACGGTTTGGATTCGCAGTGTGCAGGCCAAAGCTCTCCATCTCAGTCTGAACCTCCAAAATCCACCAAACTCCCTGACACACACACTGCTGCTGCTGCTGCTGCCGCCGCCACCACCACCATACGAACACGCTTCAAAAGCTCACACACTCCGGGACCTACCCTTACACCCACACGTAAACGACACACCCGGGCGGCAGCCAGCGCAGGCCTCGTGCTCCGACGACTCAACATGTAACACACTAAATACAGACGTCATTTTTGTAGCGTGTACCAGAACTGCTGAGCTCATAAGTTGTGCAACACATTGTCATGAATTGTAGAATATCAAAACCGCTGTGTCCATGGGTGAAGTAAAATCACAAGTCTGTGAATCCATGATTATCTCAGCACATGTCCAGTGAGCTGCTCTGCTGTCTCATCCTCTTGATTTTGTCCAGCGATCGCCGAACATCTTGTACTCCAGCTGTACATGTGCATTAGTGCCAGTGTTTCTGTTCTTTTTCAACTGTTTACCCATTTTAAGGCTTTAATTTTTAGCTGATTTATTTATTTCCGCTGTAGCATTTCCAATGAAGTTTAAAGGTTACACTCCCCCTCTTTGCTCTACTAGCACTGAAGGTAGAGCTGAATTTGTTTGTGTAGCTGTTAGTTTGTCTGCCTTAATAGCCTGATAAAATTTACTGAAAATTATTAACGCAAGTTACAAAGGCATAAAAACACGTTGAAATTGCAGCATAGGTTACCTGAAGAAAACTAAATCTGTTCGCCAAAATAGTAATTCAGTTAGGACGTCTCAAGCCCCGCATCCTCTACTTTCATTGGCCGAATTCGTAGGCAGCTGATATCTAGCCCTTTATACAACTTGCCTGCTGTCCATTGTTTCTACACTGCCTGGTGGTTGTGTGGGCGGTGCTATAAAATAGTATTTTACCACCTCTTATATTTCCTTGATGACAACACCGTACAGTACTCTGATCCATCCAATTTCACAAGTTCCTCTAAAATTTGCAAATAATAGCCTTTTTGGAGTTTCCTAGATGCCAAAGGCATGCTGGCAGGAGTGGTACCTAGAGCTGGTGTTAGTGAAAGGTGTTCTCCTAGTGCCCTCATTCAGCCGAGTGATTGTGTTAGGTTGGGACATGTGATTTGTTAGCGCTCTAAATATTTTGTACTCAATGTAAAAGTTGGTATTTTTTTAAACAAACAAGTTAGTGTTGGCACCCTGAGGTGTGTGTTGGTTTGCGAAACGCCATGTAGTTTGATTAGCTACATTTGCTAATCTGCGTATTGTGGTATTGTCACATGCTGCCTTTAAAGAAAAACTTTCGGTTTACACCAATACAGAGACGTATTTGTTTTGTTTCAAACGATTTTCCAACGCTTTATTTATTTATTTTCGGACTGAAGCCCTTTCTGTTAGTCTGTCTTTAACATATATGTGGAGGCCACACTTCACACTGGGTTTTTTTGGATTTGTTTTTAATTATTATTTTTAACTCCAGTGTCTCTTGTCTATTTGTGTTGTAGGCCACAGCCGAACGATTCTGGGAGTGCAATATTATCAGTCAGACATTTCAAGGGCTGTTTGGTTTGCTAATGGTAGGGGCGTGAAGAAATGGAGGCAGGTAGTTAAGGAAGAGTTTCTGTTCCACAGAAATTAAACAGTATAAAATATTGGTAGGTCAAATAAGGTGGAAACTGAACCTTCAGCATGGTGCATAGCTAGTAGCATAGCATATGCTAATGTGTAATGCAAGTCAGTGGTTTAAGTGAAACAGTATACTGGTAGCTGTGATAACACCAAATCCCAGTGTAACATTGGATGAGATCATTTACTCCACAGCTCTAGAATGTAGAGGAAGGAAAACCTTTGCTGCCATCCTAGAAATTGCAGAAATGCCTTGTAGGGGGGGTGAAGCAAATTCAAGCTAGTTGGCGTTCGCTAGCTTTTCAGTTTTTTGTTGTTTTTTTTAAACCCTTGATTCACTAAACCTGTTAACCTGCTTGTAGACCAGCGTTTTGTGAGTGTAGCTTGTGGGTAACATTGCAACTTTGTTGTGTATAGGAGTGACCTGGAAGGTGAAGTTGGAAAAAAAACTCTGCCGATTTTATTCTAATGTTCCAATCCCAGCACTAAGTCTCTCTGGACACATGTTCTCATTGGCAACGTGAACGCGAGCGTAGTGTAGCATCAGCTAATGTAAAATCACCACTCTTAATTTACATTTTCAGTTTCCTTCTGCTCATTGGTCGACTTTATTATTAATACCAATAGTGGTAACGTTATAGTGAATTTGATTATCGTCTGGATCATCCGATATAAAGTCCAGCTGTTTAGCTTTAATGCTACACTCCTAGTTTGGTAACGCATTAACAAACAATCCGGTGCTTTTCGCTGGAAGATTTAACGTCTCCTGGCCGTTGGCAGTGACCAGAATTGAGGCTGTGTGTGGGGTAAAACACTCAAGGCCACTGTGTGAATGTTCTGTTTCTCTCTAAACCTCCCTCCCTCCCCTTTTTTTGTATCTCTTCAGCGTCAAGTAATATCCTATTCCAGGTTCCTGTCCCAACTTTTCACATTCTCTCTCTCCCCTCTTACTCCTGTCCTTGTCCTGTCATGTTCTCTTTTTCTGGAACTTTCCACACAAGAACAGATCAATTTAAAATGACTGCGTGCTAATTTTCAGTTCACAAATATATTTTGTTGGTTTAATTTGTAAATAAATGGCATGCGCACGGGTCCCAAAGTAATTAACATGTAATCTGTATGTAAGCGGCGTTGAATAAAATAATTTACCCCACACTCATCTCGTCTCTGTGCCGTAGTTTTTTTCTCAGCTGGATTTTATCTATTTTTTTTTTATTTGTTTAAAACTATATATAGAGATATATTCCTAAATTTGAATGAATCTGGAACAGACCCTTGTCTGAATCTGATCAAATTAGAAGCGTTTCTTGTTTAAACCTTTGATACCCTATAGATTTTACCCAGGATGCATTGGAAACAAACATCAACTTCTGGCACCTACAAAAACAGCTAGCTAACCAATATGGTGCAAAAGCATCCCAATTTATGCATCCTAAAATCTAAGTGATTTTCTTTCCTTTTTTATATATAGAATTGCTAAACAGATCCTCCTGGCTGAGATCAGAGCTAACTTCTCGTCCAGCTCTGATCCTGATGTTACCTCGGACACGGCAGGTTCCAGTGCCGAGGGTGAGACGGAGAGAAAAAAACAGACGTTGGTGCAAGGAGAAAAAGACAAAGCTGAAGACAGTGAGGACATTTCTTTCCATATAAACAGGACAGTTAATCATTTCTACAAAGCAACTTGAACCAGTTTTTTTTTTTTTGTCCTTTTATATCGGTTATAAGTTAATTAATTTTGACTGTTTATTACAGTTTACACTATACAGAGCTTTAGGTGTAACCATAGCAACAGTGTTCCAATAATTGCTCTGTCTGTTTTGGTGGATATTTTACCTTTATTGATGGGAGAAAGATGGAAAGGGTTACTGTTACATTTAATGGTTTTTGTCTGAATTTTTTATTTTTTTTTTATAGGCGATCTCACTGACAATAGCTCTGACTCAGACAATCTTGCTGGACATTCGGTGTCACGTCACCACCTCTTGCGCTGTCGTATGACCCCCTGGCAGGCCGGAGTGGAAAAATTGGCCAAACGGCAAATAGGAAAAAAAAGGGACGAGATCGAGAATTACCAGCAGGATAATGATGACCAAAGAAAATCAGTCAGCGAAGAGTCTGCAATGAGCGAGACAGTCAGCCAATCAGAGGAAGAGGACAACAGGTAAATCAGCCAATCACATGTTATAGATTCTTATATTGAAATTGGTGACAAACACAATGCTTATCAAAATGTTAGCATTGATCGACTGTTTTCTGGTGGGTTGTTGTGCAGCGACATGAAGCGGAAGGAGTCAGTTGGCGACAGTGAACCTCTCACTCCTCCCAAGGTAACAACACACACACACACACACACACACAGAATGCATTATTCATACTATTGTGGTGTAAGAGTGTTAATCACTTGGGAATCACATTGTGAAAACATAGTTTAGTTTACTAACTGGCCACGCTTGCTACAATTATTATAGCTCCACCCCCAACTTTCTATTAACAGGTTCATGTTTTGGTATTTTGTCAAATTAGGACGATGCTGATGATGATCTTGACACCTCTAACGAGTGTATGAGCACTCCAAAGGGCCGGCGGAAGATCCGAAAGATTCTAGAGGTGCAGCAGTTGGCGATGGAGACACAGGAGGCGCTGAAGGAAGAGAAGGAAAGAAGGAAGAGGCTGGCCGAGAGAGACCGCCAACGGCAACAGGAGGAGAGCAGAGAACAACACGATGGACGAGATGACATTGAGGTGTGTTTCTTTAGTTTGATTGTTAACATACAACAATGTAACAATGTGTATGGATAAGTGGCATTAGTAAGTAGGGAACTGTTTGTGTATGTGCTTAACTGTAGGTGGTGATAGTCAATGAAACCTTTGCCCCTAAACCCGTCCCTCTGGTTCTGGAACTTAATGATGCCACACGGCAATGTCTTGTGCAGGTGCATACACACTTTCTGAGTAAACTTAAGCCTCACCAGCGGGAAGGTAAGCAAAGTGTGTGTGTGTGTGTGTGTGCGTGCGTGCGTGCGTGCGTGTGTAACAGATTTCCACTCACTGAATTGACTATTTTTACACCAAGCACTGTGTGTGTATTTAGGTGTGAAGTTCATGTGGGACAACTGCTGCGAGTCTCTAGAGAAGGTCAAATCATCTTCAGGTTCTGGCTGCGTTCTTGCCCACTGCATGGGCCTAGGGAAGACACTGCAGGTGTGTGCGATGATTAGTGACCAGAATTAAGCTTGTGATGTCATACAGGAAGTAACCTATGCGTCTGTTTTAGGTGATCACATTTTTGCACACGGTGCTGACGTGTAAGCGGGTGGAGCTAAAGACTGCTCTGGTGGTGTGTCCTCTAAACACAGTGCTCAACTGGAGGGCTGAGTTTGACAAATGGCAGCGTGGCATCACCACAAACAAAATGGAGGTCAGTAGATTTTTGTGTGTAGAACATTTGATACGTTGTCCAAATGCGTGGGAATAAATATTATTTGAACGTTTCTAATATGTAATTCATCTCCTTCTGTCTGACATTCAGGTGACTGAGTTAGCAACAGTGAAGTCTGTGTGCTCTCGGGTAAACGCTCTGACCAGTTGGAACAGGAGAGGTGGTGTAATGATCATGAGTTATGAGTTGTACCGCATTCTTACACATGGACGTCAGCTCAATTATACTAAACATCAAGAGAGCCTACGCACCGCCCTACAGGACCCGGGTACAAAGCTGGAGAATTCCACAATTTAATACAAACTTCATTTTACATCCTGCCAAATCCTGCTCTCTAGTCACTGTGCTGTACTCACATTTCTGCCAAATCCTGTTCCGTTTTCACTAAAGGCTATATTACAATCACGGCATTTGGCAGATGTCCTTAACCAGAACGATTCAAATCTATGATACATATATAGAAAAAAGGGCCTTACTCTGGGGCCCTCAGTTATACCCTAGTGGTGATCTTCCAAATACCTTAACCTTTCAAGTACTCAACGTACTCACACCCTGCCAAATCCCGCTTTTAATCAACTATATGTTGTACTTGTGCTCTGCCAAATCCTGCTCCATTGCCACTATGATTTACTTGCCCTTTGTCAAATCTTGCTTTGTATTTAATATTTGTAGTACTTGAACCCTGCCAAATCCTGCTCATCGTTCGCATTGTGGTCATTAGAACGTGTGTGTGTGTGTGTGTGTGTGTGCGTGTGCGCGTGCGCGTGTGCGTGTGTGTGTGTTTAGGGCCTGACATAGTGGTGTGCGATGAAGGCCATGTACTGAAAAACGACGCAACTGCCACCTGTAAAGCCATGCGCTCCATTCGCACCCGCCGGCGAATAGTCTTGACGGGAACGCCACTTCAGAACAATCTCACTGAATGTAATGAGCACTGACAGTCACGAAAGATCATTGAAATAAGTCTTTAGAAGGTAACGTGTTTGTGTGTGCGCATTGTAGATCACTGCATGGTGAGCTTTGTGAAGCAGAACCTCCTGGGTTCCCTGCGTGAGTTTCGGAACCGTTTCATGAACCCGATCCAGAACGGACAATGTGCCGATTCCACACCCACAGACGTAATGCTCATGAAGAGACGAGTACACGTCCTCTACGAACTCCTTGCAGGATGTGTTCAGGTCAGAACCCGACAAACAGACAAGAGCGACTGGTTGGGAGAAAGTGTGTGATTGATCGATGGACAGAGAGAGAGCGACCAACAGACAGAGAGAGAGACAAGAAAATAAAGTGTGTGTGTGTGTGTGTGTGTGTGTGTGTGTGTGTGTGTGTGTGTGTGTGTGTGTGTGTGTGTGTGTGT
>JAOTRA010000023.1:4947456-4967280 GCA_026260255.1 Pseudolaguvia tuberculata
GTGTGTGTGTGTGTGTGTGTGTGTGTGTGTGTGTGTGTGTGTGTGTGTGTGTGTGTGTGTGTGTGTGTGTGTAGGAGAGCAGTCATGGGTACGGAATAAGGATTACTATCGTCTAGACGGTTCTACTAGTGCGACAGCTCGCAGGAAATGGGCTCAAGAGTTTAACAACATCAGAAATAAACGGTGAACACACACACTATTATCTCACCATCTCTCTGACTCTTTATCACTGTCTAGCTTTCCGACTTTTTTTCCCCTCTTTCTCTTCCTCCGTCTTTATATCTGTCTCTTTATTGCTCTCGCATTTTCTTTCTCTGTATCTTTAACATTTTCTTTCTGTCTCTCAGTGGTAGGTTATTTCTGATCTCTACCCGCGCCGGGTCATTAGGGATTAATCTCGTCAGGGCAAATCGAGTGGTGGTGTTTGACGCGTCCTGGAACCCGACATATGACATTCAAAGTATTTTCAGAGTATATCGCTTCGGTCAAAAGAAAGATGTGTACATCTACCGCTTCCTGGCACAGGTAACCCCCCCCCCCCCCCTTTCTAAACACATACACCTTCACACTTATCATGTTTTCAGAGAGGAAATAAATCTGTTTCTTTCTCAGGGAACGATGGAGCAAAAGATATACGAGCGTCAGGTAGCAAAACAGTCGCTCTCGTCCCGCGTGGTGGACCAACAGCAAACCCAACGTCACTTTACCCAAAGCCAACTGAGCGACCTGTACCGCTTCCAACCTGACAATCACATCAGGAGCCACACCACCAAGCCTGCAGTACACACACACACACACACACACACACACACACACACACACACACACACAAATACACGTTGAATAAATCAAACCCAACCCTGCAAGAACAAATTATTAATTGGTTGAATGCGGTCATATGTTAGATCCACCCATAAGGTGGGGTTTAGGTAAAATGTATGGAGTCAGTGTGAGTAAAAAGATTTAATTAAAATCAAAAGCAATTATGACAAACTGCTGATCAATAACTCTGTCACACACTTGTAACGATTAAATGCTGTTTGTGTGTAGGACAGTATTCTGGCGATGCTACTGCAGCACTGTGGGCAGCCCATAGTGTCATTCCATGAACACAATTCATTGTTGGACCACAGGGTGGAGGAAGAGCTGAGTGTGGAAGAGAGGAAGGAGGCATGGGAGGAATACCAGCTTGAGAAAACGGCACAAACACAATCACATGTACGCGCGCACACACACACACACGCTCTCTCTCTCTGGTGTCTTATTTGTCTGATCTTTTGATTTTTTTTTTGGTATACATTTACTTACAGGCTGCTGTCCAAGATTCAGGTGAGCTGCAAAGGAGAAGCAATTCCGAATTGGAGGTGTGTGTGGGGGGTGCGTTTGTGTTTAAAAAAAAAAAAAAAAAAAAAAAAGTGGTTAAATTTATTTTTTCCCCTTCTGCCAGGCAATGTTAAAGAAAGGGCGAATGGAACTGAAACAAGCATTGAAGAACATCACACCTCAAAGCCTTGAGTACTACCAGCAGGAAATGGTGTGTGTATTGGGGTTGAGTTGGTACAGTAAAGGTTTCAGTTTGTACATAAATAACTTACAACAAAAAGGATGGACTGGCGACCCATCCAAGGTGTACCCCCTGCCTCTTGCCCTATGTGAGCTGGGATTGGCACCAGCAGACCACCGTGACCCATTAATATGGGAATAAGCTTGTAAGAAGATGAATGATTGTATATTAATGATACCTGTGCATGTTTTTTGTTTCTGTAGAGGAAACAGTACCCTCTGCTGGACGGAAATATGATAACACTGAAGGCCAATGAATGTTTAAAAAATGACAAACTGCACCGGTTCGAGATTTACAAAGAGAAATTTTACAGTCAGCAAAAGGTACACACAAATTCAAACACACGGGTACGCTCACAGATGATTGGAATTTCTCCATTTTACTTCTTATTGACCATATAGAGAATAGTGCACTATGTAGTGAACAGAGCCTAGGGGACATACCTTCACCTTTCTGGTTATTACATTATCACGCTAATATCTCTCTCTCTTTATCTCAGCTTATTCTGGACATCCAGCAGATTCTATCGAAAAGGCCAGAGCGAAGTGGTAGTCCTCTGGCCACTTCATCCACTGCAACCAGTAGCGCAAAAGCAAATAAATTTTCCTCAGCCCCTCCACTGACCTCACAAGGCAGACATGGATCATGAGAAAAAGGATCATGAGAAAGAAAATTTTTATCAAGTAGCAACTTCTGGGCCCTGGGGTGATGGGTGGAGGGGGGGTTGGGGGGGGCATGACTAACGTGCCTGAAAACTACTAATATGATGCAATATTTATTTGCACTAAACACTACCGCTGGAAATGTTTGTCTCTATATATGTGGGGAAAAAATTGCGCTTGTCGTTACCCATGAAGTTTACTAAGAATGTTGATTACAGAATAAATAAAATTCCAGAGTGGAAAATATGTTATGATGTAACATTTATTCTCGGAGCACGATGTGGCAGGAAAAGTGGTGGAAGCTCAGGAACGAGTTACTGCGTACAAACCTCAAGGTGTGAACATTTAGCTCCGCCCACATCCAGGTTTAGTTCTAAGATATTCCATAACATTATTAGATGTGGGTTTTTTTCTTCTTAATTTCATTGCCATTGTTTAGGAAATGATTGCATTAACAACCCTGAGCGTTCATTCAGTTTGAATATTGAAAAAATACTCGCTTATAAACACTTAGTAACACACCGATACACACATTTCTAAAAAGCTATGCTGCTAAGTGATAAAGAAAGGGGGAGGCGTAAGAAAGGTGGGCGGGTCATAAGAGGGCACTACAGATGCTTCACCCAGATGCCATCCAGTGTGTGCGTGTGCGCATGTGTCAGTCTGTGCCGAAGTATCTCTGGCCGAAGTGTGTAGGAGCGACAGCATGAACTTCAGTGGTCAGGATTGTGATGTCAGGAAATTCCTTTACAATGGACCTTGCACCTACACACACACACACACACACACACACACAAAGAGCCCAAATAAACACACACTATTTGTTTGAGAAAATATTTCAGGAATATTGTGTATGTGTGTATTTCTGTGTTACCATGTGGTGTGGAGAAAAGACTCAGCAGTATGATGTGTTTGGCTTGGAGGCCATGTTCTGTTAGCACTCTTACTGCTTCGATCACTGTATTACCCGTACCTACAAACAAGAACCATAATCAAAATAGGCATTGACTCATACACGAAATCTTCAACATAGACTAATCTTACCAAACACACCCCTACCTCAGGGGGTAAATACTCACTCAGAATGGGGTACATGAGCAGCACCTTCCGGCGGCTGATGTCAGGAGGAAATTTGGCATAGAAAACTTTGGCTTTCTGAGTCTCTTCGTCACTCTGGATGAGAATCTTTCCGATACGTATTGACCTACAGCAGTCCCTCAGTCCCTGCTCCATCGCCTCACCTACACATACACACACACGCGTTTTATTCTGACACATGGCACAGTGCGTGTACATTGAGGATCTTTGCATTATTGTTTGTCATTTGTGCAGAAAAGTGTGTGTACTCAAACTCACCACTGCGCATGATGCTAACACCACAGTTTCCCTTCTCAAACTTTACCCCATCATACTTATGGCCTGAACAGGAAGCAGATCAAACGCTTCATAAACACTTCATAAAGCAGGAACTATGCCACAGGGGTGTGTGTGTGTGTGTGTGTGTGTGTGTCTACCTGTGGGCGTGATCACGGTGCACTCACTGTAAGGAAGCTGATTGAGTCCCTCTTCCACCACCAGTCTTATCTACATCAAAACAACATCAGTTCAGCCAACCACCTCCTCCCTGCGGGTCAGCTGATCTAATGGGCCAATCATGTCAATAATCTCAAGAACGAGGAAATAACTATCTACACACTCAATGATTGCATCGAGGCTCGGCCCGAAATCATCAGTTACTTAAGTCATGACTTTAAAAAGTTTGTTTGATATAAAACCATTCTGCTGTTACGATATACATGTGTCCTTGTGTTAGATAGAGTGGACATCTTGTATTATTTAGCATGGAAGTGTATGGACATGTCCTTGTACTATATAGTACCTAAGCAGGAGGATAATAACGTGTGAAGTCTAAACGCTCGGTCATCTGTCCTATGATGATTCTGATTCTAATTTAGGAAGTAAAATGTGAAGCCTCGGCAGTGACAACGATGTCCAGTGGTGACCAAAGTTCTTAGTTATAACATGGTAATAAATATCAGCATGATTCTTACCAATCTGTCAGCAGAAAAGACAAAGTCCCCTCGACTGGTGGACCTGAAACAAACAGACATACAGACATTTAACCAAAATGTTCATTTGATCTAGTTTTTCTTTTTAAAAAACTATCATCTCTTTTTTCTTCCTGGTTTATAAGTGTTTGAAATGTGGACAGGAAGTGTTTCATGGTATTTAAGTTTCACATCATAAATTGGTAGCTCTTTAGCAACCAGCGTTCTCCTTGTAGCTGGTAGCGAACAGATATGATCTGTAGCTGCAGTTTGCTGTTTTGTCCACTAGGACGCTTTCAACGTTTCTTCCAGATGTGGTTTGATGACGTCATGCTAATCGCGTCATTGGGCTCGACGTTCTTATTGGTTCTCCGTTTCATGGTAGTTTTAGGGGTGGTTAGCATGGTCGCCCAAAAGCAAAAAGGTCCCGGGTTCGATTCCCATGCAAGGGGTCTTTCTGCGCGGAGTTTACAAGGTCTCCCCTCGCTTATATGGTTTTCTCCGGGTCCTCCGATTTCATCCCACAGTCCAAAAACTTTAACTTTCAACTTTTCCATGGGGTATGTGGTTGTTTGTCTCTGTGTGGCCCTGTGATGGACTGGCGACCTGTCCAGGGTGTACGCCTGCCTGTCACCTTATGTGTGCTGGGATAGGCTCTAGCAGACTCCTGTGAGCCCGAATTAGGGTGTAAGTAGGTTAGAAGATGAATGAATGAATACGAACGCTTTTTTAAATATGGATATATCGCACCGGTATATCAGCGCGTGTGAATGTCCCGGGGCGCGTGCACTCACTTGTCCCGTATGATGGTCTGGAGCTCTCGGATTTGGTCATTTAAAGGCAGAAGTTTGAGCTGAGGTCCGATCTGTTTCACGAAGTCACAGTTGAAATTGGTTTCCTGAACGTCAGCAGCCACCGCATCGCCTCTTCCTCCTCCTCCTCGTGCCGTGTCGGCGCTCGTGCTGCTGCTTTTCCCAGCAAAGCGGACCTGCTTAGGCGCGTGCTCACACTCTCGCCTTTCGCTGGTTATCGCCGGTTTAAGACTGTGACACGGCATCCCGTTCTCCAGACGGCCTGTTTCCATAGAAACCAATCGGTAAAATAAAAATTGATATGTGTATATATATATATATATATTTTTTTTTTTTACACACATCTATAAAACGCAGTGTCTTTCGGACACGCGCCTCGCGCTTTCCGATTGTTCTACCTCGCCATAACTGCGGTACAAATGTAACGACTTAATGACGTCTTCTTTCAGGAACCAAAACAGACTTACGGGACGTGACGTCACAGTCGGCCTGTGATCTGATAGGAGGAGTGGCGTTTCAGTCAACAACTAGGTGCATAAGTGGGCGGGACATTTGCATTGACAGTACAATAACGTGTTAGATGAAAATATTACAAAATAATACACTGCTCACGCCCCCTAGTGGCGCATACCAACGAGGGAAGAGCTTTTTATTGATGTAGCCAATGATCAGAGAGCTCATTGGAGAGATTATTTTATTCAACCTGTAAGTAACAAATTGAGCAGCCGAAAGAGGAAGAAGAAGAATCACGTTATGACACGCCTTTTTGATAATTTTTTATCATTTTAAATGGATCATTCTCTCATTTTTAGTCATGCTGTGTTAAAATTAAAATCATCACAAAATAAAAAAAAATTATGCAAATATTAATTATTACTGTTGTTATTATTATTATTGTTTGTATTTTTATTTTATTACTTTAAAAATAATTTCATTACTGGCAATATTTTATTATCATTACTTCTATTGTTGTTGTTTGTATTGTTTTTTGACATTAAAAGAATTTCGCTTTTAAAATTCGTTACCCAGTGACGATTAGTTTTGCGCATGCTCAGTGCAAAGCACCTGCCTAACAGTACAGCGCGTCCCCGATAATCCTGAGCGCGCCTCCGTCAAAAATCGGTGCTCGCGCTCTTTATGGCAAGTCTCAAAAGAAAGGGAAAAGCATTGGCGCGTGAACGCGCCGTAGTTGTTAGGGACGGACGGGGTGCAGCTGGGGGGAAAAAAACATACACGCGCGTACCCCTACACATACACACACCGTCTCTCTCGCGCGCGCACATAAGCGTATACAGCGTACCGGAGAAACAACACAGCATCCTTCGTCATGACGGTGACACCGCCCGCGCGCCGTTAGAAAAAACACACACCGTGAAGGATGCCGCGCGACTCGGACACCTTTTGTTCGTTTCCGGGAAAGCCTGGAGCGCGAGGGGAATAAAAAATGGAGCGGTAGGGGAGCCTTGACGGGGCGCGATTAACGCGCGCGTCAACCTGCTGCTACACACACACACACACACACACACACACACACACACACACACACACCTACACAGGGGGGAAACGGTCAGGGAGCGCGAGGGAACAGAACGAGACTGAGACAGGTCCGCTTTAAGGAGATAAACATGCTAGCAAGCTAAATCTCATAATAAGAAGAAGCTGGACGTGTAACGGGAGGAAACCCAAAAGGGAAAGGTGAGTGTGCGTGCGTGCGCGCGATGCGGTAGTGAACCGTTTTCAGCTGGGCCACTGGCGCGCGCGTCAAAGAGCTGCAATATGCAGGGGGGGGGGCGACGTGTCAGCTGTCATCTTGATGAATCTATAATTCACAGGTGTGTGTGTGTGTGTGTTCGAGAGACTAATAGCTAGAAAATGCAATAGAAAAACAGTCTCGCTGGTCTTTATGAAGCTGCATTGGAAAACACGATGCGCGCACACACGCACGCGCTTGTATATAGCTGGAAGCTGTATGGACGCACCCCTGTAGACACGCACTGAATAATGAAGATCACGTGCCGTTCAGTGACAACCGTTTTAATAACAAGTGTGTGTGTGTGTGTGTGTGTGCTGCATTACTGGCCGAACCTTTGCGGCATACCGAAAGAACAGATCGGTTGTGCATACTTAGCACACTAGCTAACTGTATCAACACCCGCGATCGAATGGCGGTAGAACCGTTAGAAAAGAAAAGGCGGGTTCACGTCATCAGTCAACGGTTTGGCACGTTAGCTTCCACTAAGCCACCAAAACAAACACGACACCAGGGCCTCGGAAATACACCCACTTCACGCGTAAACAATCAACTCGAACCCAACCAATCTGGAGAATTCTGGCCAGTGAGGCCCTCTTATCTTTCAAGTCGTTCAGGTTTAATGGTGTGAAAAGAACTTTTTAGAGGTTCTGTCTGGTTCCCTCTTTTCCAAAAGAACATTTTAGGTTCCCCCTTTCACATGTAATTATATCAGGCCTGTTGGTATTTCCTGCATTTGGTGTTTTCATTATTGCTGTACCAAGACCCGAATTGATGGGCTCTTCCTCACCTGGCTCCAGCATGTCATACTATCAGCTTCTGAAGGTGGATCACTAAGACTTGCTTGTTTATCTGGAGGACCAATTCGATCAAATGATCTAATGCCGTATGATGGTTCTCCTTAACGGTCTTCACTCCTCAACACTTCACAACATGATAGGACCCCGCACAGTGCAATGCTACTACATACAACAAGCATTCTAGATCAACTGTGAGCTTCTAGATTTGTAGCAACAGTTTGGACAGGAACCTGGTTTGGATCTGATAGTCAGGTGCCACCAATTGGTTTTTGTTTAAATTTGTTGGTCAGACCAGTGTAATTGTCTGGTGCAATGATTCATCCACACCTCAATGGGACACAGAGACACGTAACCTGTTATAAAAGGTTGATCTTTGTCCCTTCCCTATGTCCCTTTTTGTCTGCTGGGGGTTCCCGGTCTGAAATCCTGGTTGCTGGAATCATGTCTGTTTCTTGTGACACTCTGGAAACCTGTGAAACGAGTAAAAGATGTTACTTGTCATGAAAGAGGATCGTGCAGGCTGTGCCGCTAAAGCAACTCAGTGAACTTGGTGAACATTTTCACTTACAGCTGTGTTAGTAGGCCAGTGGGACTTCTGGGGATTCTGGGATAGACCTGGCAATAAAAGAAGCATTCAGCAAAAAATCCAGAGTTTAACACAGAATCAGCCTGATTGTGTCAGCGGCTGTTTGATCTTCGCTTTCTCTTTCTGATTGGTTGTCAGTGTTGATTTAATCTTTCTAGCAGGCGTGCAGCCTTTGCCACCAATTTGCTATAGGATCTAAATATTGGATTTTTGGCATTGATGCCGGTCAGTGAGGATTTGAGGGCAACGGGGTGATTATTGGTGTGGCTGATTATTTTCGGTATTGTTATGATTATTAGGTATCAATCATATTCGAAACAATTTGATTTATAACATTCGACTATAAAAAGCATCTGGCAGTCAGTAGGGAAAAAGTGGTGGATTACTAGTTAATGTGTTGAACTGATACCAGATAGACCAGAGTTCGATTCCCAGAACCACTAAGCCACCACTGTGGGTCTTTGAGCAAGGCCCTTAACCTCCAATTGCTCAGCTGTCACTCTGGATAAGGGTGTCTGCCAAATGCAATCTATGTTGTGGTCCCTGAATAAGATCGCCATGTTTCTCATACACTTACAGTTTGGCATTTGGCAGATGCTCTTTTCCAGAGTGACTTTAATTTGGTCTCTTTTTTACAACTGAGCAATCGTAGGTTAAGGGCCTTGCTCAAGGGCCCAGGGCCTTTCTCATGGTCCCATAAATTTGAAGAAAAAGTAACATCAAAAAGTCTAATGATTAAAAGCCTCTGTAACATAAGTAGAAACAGGAAATTGCATGTAATACATCAATGCATGAATAATTAACGCTTTAGGAGAAAGATTTAATGAACTTCAAATGTATTGAACTTTGAAAATTCTTTCTTTAATTCTATATAATAATAACAATAAGATGAAGAAGAAACACATGGCAATCCCAGACCAGACATTTTTTGGTGCAGAGTTTTCATGTTCTCCATGCACTTGCGTGGCTTTTCTCTGGGTACTCTGGTTTCCTCCCACAGTGCAAAAACATGTACATTAGGTAGATTAATGATTCTAAATGGCCCATAGAAGGTGTGCGTGTGTTTGTTCATCTATGTGGGGACTGGTGACCTGTCCAAAGTGTACCCATGCGTTTTGTCCTATGTGCTCTGGGATAGACCCCAGCAGATTCCCATGAATTAGGGAATAATAACGAATAATATAGACCCAGGTGAGGTTGGGTTTCGCCTGGACTTCGGCTCCTCTGAAGATATCCTTTCAATTTTGCATTTCTGTGAAGCCTTTTTAAGACTCTGTTTATTATAGTGCTATGGAGTAGCCTTAATGCCGGTCCCAAGCCCGAATAAATGGGAGGGTTGCGTTAGGAAGGGCATCCAGCGTTAAACCCCACCAAGTCGAATGTGCGGATCACGGATCCGCTGTGGCAACCCCTAACGGGTGCAGCCGAAGGACAAAGAAGAAGAAGAAGTAGTGGTATGGAAATAATGCAAATTTTGACAGTATGGGTTTGGCTTTTGCTGATAAACGAGTGCAGCGGATAGACAGATGGAAGGATCAAAACCGGCTAAACGCTGATCTGATTACAGCCCCAATCCCAATTATCTGGGGTTCTTTTTTGTCCTCTACTTTTTTCTCTCATAGTGTTGTGTTGCAAGCTGCTGTCACATTGCGGCTCAAATCTCAGTTGTTAGAAATGCAAAACATATGCGACATTTACACCAATGTAGACGACATGTCACTCTCCCTTCTGATTCTCTCTCTCACTATCCCATAATCCCACTGTCTGGCTCTATGGGCTAGGTGGTAAGACCAGATAAATATTAATTTTGCATCCTTCTGATGCAAATGATTTCTTCTTCCACCTGCTCCAATTTATTCTGATCTCAGATCAATGCAGTGTGATGAGAATCTCTGTGAGGTTTACATCTGATAAGTGATTTAATGGTTAAACAAGTCCATAAAAATGTTCATTTATTCAACTGAGCAATTGAGGGTTAAGGGCCTGAATCTGGGGCCCAGCAATGAATTCAAGACTATTGCCTATTGGTTTGTACTTAGAAACTTTAGCAACAGCAGGTCCCCAAAGAGCACTTAAGTAAGCAAAGCCTTTCCGTCAACCCATTTGCTGCATCACAGAGCAGGATACTCAGAGGACACAGAGTGATGTAATACAGCACAATTCTCAGTAACACTGTGAGTGAGAGAAAGAGGGAGGGAGAGAGGGAAAGAGATAAAATGTATAGAAAGGTGTGAATTTCATTGATACAGCTTTTTACATTGTGTGTTTGTGTGCCGACAGATCGGAGAATGAAGTTTATGCAGCATAGACTTTCTCCAGATTGATGGATGTCCTACAGGAGTCTCGATTCGCAGGGCCAGAGCACTGCCCCAGTCCTCCTAACACAGCTGGCAATGGTACTAGACAAGCACAACATATCCTCTGGATAGAAACTGTTTATTCATCCGCAAACCTCATCTAATGATTATTTGTATTCTTTCCCCGATCAAATCACTCATCGTTAAAGATGCACTTCGTAACATTTATAGACCTAAAATAATTGTAAATTATTAGAGACTTCATTTACCAACATTAAACCGTTTGTTAATTTTTTTAGGGGGAAAATTACATCATAGAAAATAGGCTACATTTAAGGGGCAATGGGGGCTCAAAGGGGGGCACTGAATTGTTGATCTGAAGACCAAAAAGATCTGGGTTTAATCCCCATCATCGCAAGCCAGCCACCACTGTGTCCATGAGCAAGTCCCTTTACGTTTGCAGCATTTTTACAGCACGTATCCAGATCTCAACTAAGCAATTGTGGGTTAAGGGCCATGTTTAGGGGGTTTGGTCCCTTTGGTCTTGCTACAAGGGCGTCGCATAATAGCTGACAATGTGTTCGGATCCCAACTTACTAAGCTTTCACTGTGCTGTAAAAAGTATACATGACAAACAAAGGCATTTATATTTTAACTAGTACCTTTAACTAGTAAACTATGTTTTCCATTTAAAGAATTAATTCAATATCAATTAAATTTCTATAGTTTTTTAACAAGAACATGTCTTTCATAGCCATTACAGACATTCTTTGACTGTGATTATTATTATAAATTAACACATTGATGAACGTGATATCATTTCATACTCTGATGTAAGCTTGTCTTCATTTTTAGACTCACATGATCATCTTTCGGATAAGTTGCATGTTCTGACCCACTGTGACTCCACCGAGCCTCCTCTTCTGCCCTCACCCACATTGGAATCCTCCTGTCAAACAGCTGAGGTTTCTTTCAGTGTGACAGACCTCCATGATGACTCCAAAGCCACCTCTCTCTCCTCGATCTCTTCATTCTCCTCTCTCTCCTCCCTCTCCTCCCTTGCTTGCTCCAAGCCTGTTAGTCCCTGGTCTATGCCTCAGAGCTGTGACAGGCCACCTCTTACCAGCATGGATTCTGGGGGAGGAGCATGCATAAGTTGTCTGCTTCCCAAAAACCAATCGTGCGAGTCTGTTCTTGGGTTAACTTCCGATTTTCAATCCTGCCCATCCTCCAACATCAGCATGCAGTGTCTCAGCTCTGCTACTACTACTGCCCGCTATGGCGAACAAGTGCTGTCGGATCAGTTGCTCAGTGGCACCACCCATCCATCTGGAGTTAATGAAAATGCAGAAGAAGGAAAATTGATGCGAGAGAGCGAATCAGATGATGATCCAACCTCTAGAATTATATACGAAAGCTTGGGGGAGGAGGCTCAAGACTGGAGCTGTCTAGAGTCCCTGATCAGTGACAGCCGAATGGAACTGTTAGACTTGTGCTCTCGCAGTGAGTTGGCAGTCAATCTGTTTTGCGAGGAGGATGTTGAAAACTACATGTTCCAGGATGAGGAGTCAACTTTGGGTGCTGATGTCTGTTCACTCAAAATTCGCTATGAGTCCTACCCAGATGTAGCACAAGAACAGACTGAGGTCCCGCTGCAAGATGAATCCCAACTAGGCTTTTTTACCACTCTGCCTTGTAGCAGAACAGAAAGCCTGCACGGCAAGATTGACCAATCAGGCGACGACAAGACAGAGGCCCCAACCACTCCCAACAGCAATTTTCTTTTTGACATAAGTAACTCACCCGAGGATTCTGGTGAGTTCAGTGATGACAGCTACTGCACAGGCTCATCCCCTGACACCTGGCAAGCCCAACAAGCCCATGGGCAACTGTCCAGGGAGAATTCTAGTTCCTCCAGCCAACTAAGCTACCGCCTACGTGCCAAGAGGAAGGTTGCTTTTAGAGAAGACTACCTATATGATGTGGACTCGATAGAGAGTGAGAGAAATGCAGAAAAGCGCAAGAAGCTGTCGGTTGGACCTAAGAAAGAGTGGGATGATGATTGGTGCCCGAAGAAGCGACGGCGGTCATGTCGAAAGGAGCCACCAGTCATCATTAAATACATAATCATTAACCGCTTTAAAGGTGAGAAGCACATGCAGGTGAAGTTGAGTAGAGTGGAACCGTTAGTCTCAACAGTGAATCTAGATCCTGTCTCCATACTGCACTATGAAAAACTTGCTCCTCTGAAGGCCTACTGGCAGAAGAGGGAAAAGGAGCTGCAGGAGCAGAACTCCTTAACAGCTGCAGACAAAACCAAACGCCTAAACGGCTGCAAAAGGCCCCCTCGCACTACCCCTAAACGCAAACAAAGGAGCACAAGACTCAGGATTCAACGGGTCCCTGCTGTTGAGACTCCCATCCCCAGCCAAACTGCTGCTGCCTTGTGTAACAGTCATCTAGAAATGACTGACTCAGTAAAAAGCACAAAAGACCTGCAAGGGGCCACAACACATATTGCCTTGGACGCTGTGAAGACAGGTAAAACTACACACCCAGCCAGGGCTAAGAGCAGAACACAAGAAAGGGAGGAGATGAGAAAGTTGGATAAAACAGTGAAGATTAGGAAATTCAAAAGTGAAGCCAGACTGAGGGCTAAAAAGCTACTGAAAGCACAGAAAGACCCCACTGCCTCGGAACTTACAGACTTAAGTTCATGTTTACCTGAAGACCTTAGTGACTCTTTGGAAAGTAATCTTCTCACAAGTGAGACTTCGATTGAAAAATGCACTTTGACTCCCTCTGCCACTGGGACTAGTGAGAATGTAGAACTCCTGCCGGGTGGATATTTACAGACTCTTCTGGAAGCTACTGATTCTTCCAGTAGTGCCAATGTCGCATATTTTTCTACAGACCAGCAGCAGACAGGGTTGCTACCGGTTGCAGCCCCTCTGCAACAAGTTCAAACTTGTGTACTCTCCCCTCCTTCAGAATCTGAGCTCCCTCACTCACCCCAGCCTCTCGATCACATCCCACACCAAACATCGTTCCCTGAGGCCGACCAGCCTGAAGAAAGCTACCCTGTCAACTGGTCTTCTCAGCCAACTGGTGAGCAGCTTTCATTCTCTCCTGACATCCCAACTCAGTCCCCAGTAATGCCGGCTGGCTTTTCAAGATCAGTTCCTGTACTAACAGGGGACAGCACAACAGTGACAGGGTATAACCAGATACCGCTGAGTACCTGCAGGATGGCATTCGAGGAGCCACCCGTGCCAGAAACCCATTCTGATACAGATTATGGGCGAAGTCCAGGCGGCTCAAGAGAAAACGGTATGGGCCGACTTGTCAGCTTCAACTCTCTGGGATCTCTTTCGGCTGCTTCAAGCAACTATAGTTCGATTAGCCTTAGAGATGGTGAAAGAGAAAGAGAAGAAGAGATGAGTGAGATTAGTGATGGTTTTCTCTCACATTGCAGCCCACAGCTTGTTTTACAACAGAGTCTTGAGGAGATCACACCACTTCGCGAGTCCACTGACTTGCTTGACATATCAAACTTTACTCCTGACAAGTTCCGACATTCGTCCTTGTCTGAAATGTCCCCACCTGACACCCCTAGCCCCTCACCACAGCTGCTGGGAAACTGTGGCAAGGGGGGAGGTTTTCTAGAAGCAACAGGAGCAAATGTGAGGTGGAGCTGCAGCACTGCCCCACAGGTGGAGCAAGATACAACACAAAACACACATCTCGTACAAACTTTCACTGAGGAGGATGATAAAGATGAGGCTCAAGGGCCGAAAAGGGCAAAAAAGAAGGGAGGAAGAAATGGACAAAACACCAAAAAGACCAAAACTCCCAAAGCAGCTAAAGGAGAGAGGGTTAAGCTCCCAAAACAGGGTTTGCATTCTGCAAAGAAATTTAAGGCATTGCTGGAGGGAAAATCAGCTAAAGGTGAGAGTAAATTGGACAGTGGTGCTCCTTCTCCAACCCCCTCTCTGAATATATTAGGGAATCAGGGGGACTGGCCGAATGCTGGAGCTCTGTCTGATGATGATCAGGGTGAGTTCCAAGAGCCATCAAACATCTTGTCCAACATAGTCTCTGGCATGGCAGAGGTACAACGTTTCATGAGGGCCTCAGTGGAACCCCTCTGGGGACCTTGTCTGTCACCAGGACAGCATTCTCTCCAAAGCCAAACACTAAAAATACTTGGCAGCAGTGCTGACCTAAAGAAGCGGAGCAGTGCATCAGGGGCAGGTAAGGGAAAAAAAGGGACAAGTCGCGATAGTAAGACACCATCAAAACTCCTTACACCTGCCTTTTTCCCTCCTATTGGTTTGGATTGCCTGCCGCTTCCTCACCGGCCTGCTCATAAAAAAATGTACCGCCACAAAAGTACCACAAAATTTGCCCGTGATGAACTTTTATCGGGTAAAAGGGACATTAAAGGAGTTGCATTGGCAGCTTTGGTAGAGAAACACAGGTAATATTTTCTCATTGAAGAGTACCTATGTGAGTCCTTGTGTTCCCACAAATATTTCTGAGCCGTTATCCCCCTACACAGTTTGGAGCTGCATAGCACTGACTTAACCCACTGCCTTTGCCTGCCCTACAGGAAAGTGTGTACACCCTGCATGACAGCCCTTTTAAGCTACCTACTGACTAAGTGGAGTGACTGTATTACAGCTGCATCTATCTACCATTTGCTGCTTTGTTGCATTTATTAAACAATTTTTTTAATCATTTTTAAAGAGACAATGCCTTGAAAGCCACCTTAAATCATACACTGGTATAGTAATACATTTCAGATGGTTCGTTTTCTTATTTTTACCAGAGGTTCAAGCGCTCTATGTGTGTAATCCATGTACTAACACTGTTGTTTAAAACAAGTTCATCAAATTGCAAAACTTGCCTTCTGTTGTTCGTGGGTAAACGGTTGTTTTTTAAGGTATTACCCTTTGACAACCAGCCCAAAAGACAAATCCGGGGACTCCACGGGTAGCACATAGCTAGGAAAGGACATGATTTTTTTGTATAAGACTCTGGTGTCTTAATGTAATAGTCGTCTTTAGTTTTATGTTTCTAAGGTTCGAGTATTGAGGGTTTGGTCACCAGTGCCATAGGTTGACCCAAGTTCTCTTTGCTAGTATCGAAATGCTGTTGTACAGGAACATATGCACTATTTACAAAATAAGATTATATCAAACATGTTTAAAATGAACATGCCAAAATATGAACAATTAAGTGTACAGAGCATTTTTATCTACATAATGAATATTTGCTGTTTTATATAATTGTGGTGGTGGTTGTGGGAATGTATGTGTATGGATTCGGGGTGGGACTTTACTGTTGTTACATATGCAGACATCAGTTTGTGAAGTCTTCTGTACAATCGGGAAGAATGATGTCATTTCATTTTTGCTTTTTTTTAATCATTTTGTTTTGTCTGCTTAGCAAATGAAAGAAAGAAAGAAAGAAAGTAAGAGAGAATGCAAAGGAAGTGTTGTGATCATGTAACTACGCCTGTGCCAAATATAAATTATGTAACATTTTATCACAATATCACGATATTTAAGAGCCACGACTAGGTGTTTATTTGTACCTGTTTTCAACGGGGGCAGCGTTTTAAACGTAGACACAGAAACCTTATTTTTCATGTTAGCTAAAACGGATAATATAACTATCAAATACTTGAAAACATTTCATGACCCAGGAAATGACATACAAAAGCAGTGCCAATAAAAGAATAGTGCCAAATTAAAGAAAGATAATGAAACTCAATGTTTATTTCTATTTTTATAGTTTTGACAATTAATAAATAGCTGCCAAAAATACACCTTGAGATTTAGTTAGCCAATTCAACTGAATAGCTTATTAATTTACTTTGTGATTATTATATTATTGATATGTCAATGTATTGTCCAACGTTATCTAGCACGTTACATACACCGCCTACTGGCAAGGTGTCACGTTAGCTAGATAAACATAACTTGCAAAATATTACATAGCTAAGTATAATCTATAAAATAAAAAGTTGTAGTCTTTATACCAGCCACCATAAGGAGATTCAGCAGAATGGTGAGCTATTAAAGAGTGTTTTCCCAAACGTTATCAAATGGCTAGTCATATGTGACCAACAAATTGAATAAATAACGCTAAAATCAAAACTATTCCCATAACAAATCTCACGACATTATAAAGTTTTTTTTTTTTTACTAAATTCTAATGAATAAAGTGATAATAGGAACATTTTACATTACAATTTTGTCAACAACACAACCAAAATGATTCTTTTTCAAAGTGTTGATAGCGATATGCATGCCAAACCATTATATTCAAGCTAAGTTGTGCATGCGGATGCCTTTCTTTAATTCTTTTTTTTTTTTTTTTTTTTTTTTTTGGTTCTATTCCTCTTGAGATGTTTGAATGTTATTTATTGTTTACAAAAGAATTATAATGTGAGTACCCCAGACTTCCTTGGCATTGTGTCTGACAATTCATTTATTATTTCTTCATACTTTTATTTGATCTTATTTTAGACAAGGAAATAACGCAATCATAAATTTCCTTGGAAAGAAATGTATAATGCAGCGTTTACATTAGTCAGATGTACATCCCTGTGCCATATTTATGAATGTATTACGCCTCAATGGAGTTTATTTCACTGACATATTTATTTATTTATTTATTTATTTAGTCATTAGGAAAATCTGACATGTTTGTATCCTCTGGTCTAAGAGGATTATTAAATTTTGGTGTATGGGGAAATTTGAACAACCTGTATATTTTTCATTGTGCCAATTTGTAATATATTTTCTAAGTGTATATTTTTCTTAGAAAGTGCTGTGAGGTCGTTTCTTGATGTGGCTTCAGTCCTTTTGCCTTTTAGGCAGTAAAAAAAAAAGTCACTCAATTTTTTTTGTCTTCAAGCCAAAAATTGTGAAAGACAAAATAATCCTTTGGTAAAAGGAGGAAAAAATAGCAGTGTTAAGTTTTGTTATTGGACCAATTTTATTGTGCGAATGTTGTGCTCTAGTAAATCAATTACTGATTAAAAAAACAAATAAAATAAATAAAAACAGACAGCTAATTAATGACACAAATTTGTGTTTTATAGATTTTAATGTAAATGATTCGAGTATTTTGTTTCTGTTGTATCCGTTTTAAAGGTTTAAATATTTGTGAACCAGCCTGTATGGTGAAAAATGTAATATTGGTAACTGGAGTTTTGTAATCATGTTTATGGAATAAATATAAATTTCAAAAATGGCGAGAGTCTGTTCTTTTCATCTTCAAGGCCATTTTATGTCCTGTTTTATAAAAGATTTCTGAAAAAAGCGGGTAGTTCAGTGCTTTTAATTCAAAGATCGGAGGTTTATTTCCCTGCTCTGCCAAGTTCCACTTTTGGGCTACTGCATGGCTCTTAATCCCAAAAAGCTGCATTGTATAAAGCTGGATAAGGATGTCTGCCAAATGCTGTAAATGTAAATTGCTGCTAATTTTCTGATATAGTGGCGAAATGAGAGACACTGTAAAGTGAAAAAATTATTTCATTCCTCTGCTATCCCACTTATTCCATAATTCGGGTTTACAGGGTTAGCTAGAGCCTATCCTAGACATACACACACACACACACACATAGTCCTATGGGTAATTTAGAATCACCTAATCAACTTAATGTACATGTTTTTTAATGTTCATGACCCTTGAGCGAGGCCCTTAACCCCAACTGCTCAGTTGTACAAAAAAGAGATCAAGTGTAAATCGCTCTGGATTAAGAGCGTCTGCCAAATTCTGTGTAAACATTCCTGGTAAAGTCCAAAAGTGAAAGTGTGCAGAACAGCTGGCAAATGTCTTCAAAGATATCTTCAACATTTCCCTGAGCAGTTCCACCCTGCCTAAAAAGCACCACCATCGTCCCTGTGCCAAAAAAATAATCTACTGCCCTGCCTCAATGACTATCACACCTAGAAATAAAGGACACTTATGTACAAACCTAATGTACATAGACTTCAGTTCAGTATTCATCTCTCAGCAACTAATTCAAAAGCTGAGCATGCTGGGCATAAACACCTCCCTCTGCGACAGGATCCTGGATTTCCTGACTGGGAGAGCACAGTCAGTCCGGATTGGGAACAGCACCTCCAGAACCACCACACTGAACACTGGAGCACCACAGGACTGCATGCTTAGTCCACTTCTGTGCAAGGCACACTGCATTGTGGATGAGAACACACACCTCTTAACACACACTCTTCTCACTCCTTCTGTCTGGGAAAAGGTTCCGGAGCATTTGGGCCCTTACAACCAGACTGTGTAACAGTTTCTTCCATCAGACTTCTCAACACGGAGAGGAGCTGAGTGGATGAACATGCATTCAAACGCACGTTCACTTATAGACAGAAACACACTTGGACAACCACATGTACTGCTGTTCTTACACAACTACACAGGTCACTTTAGTATTACACACTTTAATTGCATTTGTTTACTCTGATGATTTTGCACTATTGAGATTCAGATTGACCTCACTGTTAAGTTCCTCTCTGTTAACTACCTCACTGCTAATCTTCAGTCGGTGTCTATGTCTTTGGGTTTTTCTGTCTTTATCTGTTGTCTTTGTGTTGCACTTGTCCCATGCCTGCATTGTTCTTATTGTCTGTACTTTCTGTCTTCACTGTCTTCAATGTCCCAGAGAAACTTCTCCTTTTACTGTATACTGATCTGTCAGATATGGTTAATGTCTTTGATTTAATTATCAGCCCAAAAACTGGGGAGTCTCTGTGTGGAGATGGTGAAGAGGCTCTAATCAATTTCACAGTGAAGCGTTTCACATCCATCCATCATTCATCTGCACAGAAAGACCTCCGGCCCGGGAATCGAACCACCACTATACCACTCAAGTTTTATAAAATTTCCAATTAAACAAAAGTAACTTCAATAACAGCGTTTTAGTGTAAAATGCAGATGTTTGTTGCTTATCTAAGATTAACACCCAGCAGAAGTTTTAACACAGCCCGTGGCCCGCCATGATAAGCCGACAGCGGCCATGTTTACTTGATCAGGGCTTTAGTGACTGAGGATATCAAATTTTTATCTATGGTTTATTCATTTAAGTTTTCCTAAATATGCCTGGTTCCATAATGGAAATTTGACCATGTTTTCATGAAATTTATTTCTATAAGACTAGCACGGTCGCCTCACAACAAGAAGGTCTCGAATTCGAATCCGGGGCCGGGATCTTTCTGTGCGGAGTTTGCATGTTCTCCCCGCGCTTGCGTGGGTTTCCTCCGGGTACTCCGGTTTCC
>JAOTRA010000023.1:4972474-4983491 GCA_026260255.1 Pseudolaguvia tuberculata
CACACACACACACACACACACACACACACACACACACACACACACACACACACACACACACACACACACCTTCCTCAGTTCCATCTCTGTCTCTCTATGCTGCTTGGTAAGGAGGTCCAGCTGAGCTTGCAGCTGATTGGCTTCTTCCCGGAGGCCAAGGCGTTTCATCTCTGAGTTCTTCAGATCTGATTGGTGCTGCTGCTCCGCCTTCTTTTGCACCTGCAGCACAAACTCCTCCCACATCTTTTCCATCTGCTGGAGAGATTCTCTCAGACGCCGGATCTCTTCATCTTTCTTACTGATCTTAGAAAGAGAGAGACAGAGAGACATGAAGGAAAGTCAGACAGACAGAAAGAGAGGCAGACAGACAGCATGCCACTTTTGCTCACCACTTTGTCGCTGTGCTCTGTCACTTCCCTCACTTGCTTCTCCAGCGTATAAAGCAGCTCCAGGTTGCGTTGTTGTCTCTCTCTCACCTCCTGCTCGTGTCTCTTCTTTTCCCTCTCCTCTCGAGGCATGGTCATCAGACGCTCCATAAGCATGTGTCTGAGCTCCCGTAACGCTGTCCCCAGCTCCAGCACAGACTTCTGATCGTTCTCAAAGACTGGCCCCACCCCTTGGAGTGCCTTTTTCACTGACTCCATCTCTTGAGACCTCACCTGCCGCAAGAAGTTCCTTAGCGAGTCCTGCACGGCGCATGCAATTGCATTGGCTTTCCTGGCGTGGCTGTCCGGCAGCCTGCAGAACTTTTCAGACAGTCGCAAATGTTCCACAAGCATCATCAGCGCAGCATCTCCGAGCTCCCGAGAGACGATTTCGGGATGCAGGATTTTACACGGTAGGAGTGACAACAGGTCTGTCTTGCGCACGCACTCGTCCAACACGCTGAGAATGCGCTGGGCTTCAGGAGACACCAGCTTTTTCTTGCTCGCCACTGCAGCCGTTTTATTGACCGTAATCGTGGGATCGACTGGTGCCACCTGAGCCACAGGGGGCGCTGTTAAAGCTTCTGAGGCCATGAACTGGAAAGCTGAGGAATAAGAATGTTCCAAGTATAATAATAGTTTATCACTGTATTCACTACACATCATCATCTACTAGAAATAAAAATATGCTTTGATTCTAAATTACTTTTTTATTTTACTTAAATGTTAAAATGATCAGCTTAATAGTTTATATTATATAAACTCCAAAATTATCACATTTTACAATCACTAATATTTACTATATAAAACCTAAAATAATTATAAATATTAAACTATTTCAAAAAATATTTCTGATTACTTACCGGGTTTACTATATAGAAAACATTAAAATATATTCATTTTTTAAATAAAATATATTTTTCAAAACGAACGCCGAATTTATGAAGTTGCACGCGACCTGAAAATAAACAGTCGGGTCGTGTGTTCGTTGCTATGATACGGTTGCCATGGTGCTTATGAACGATTCAATTTCATTAAACTAAACAGTATAGTACAGTTGTCATCAAATAACCGTAAAAAATAAAGCTTTTAATTTTTTGTTTAATTTTAATTTGTTACAAATTATTATCATCACAAAACGTCTCTCGTCATAAACATTGACTGTTTGCGGTAGTGTCGCAAAATAGAAACGTAAAGTAGCTTTTCTTTTTTTGGTTGAATCCATAATTGCGGCGTGTTTTTCATTAAAGTGCCCTACTCAGGACGTTGAATAATAACCTGTGCTCCCGTGGTAGGGACACTAGGTTTAAAACCAGCACGTATTGAGACATGGCCTCAGTGTAGCTGTTATTGAAGTTAGCTAGAATGTCCGGATAGAGTTCTTGTCGGTGTAAATGTGTCTGTAGTATAAATAAGAGAAAACTAAAAAGAATACAGTTATAATTTGTACAGGATTTGGTCGGTTCATGGTTTGTCACGTGACAGAACATCAGAAAAGAAGTTTTTGGTGGTGGAGGTTTCGAAGCAGAAGCAATAACATGCTGTGACTCGCTGCAGTCTGTCTGTGTGTGTGTGTGTGTGTGTGTGTGGGTGGTTGAGCAGATGTGAGACTGTGGCCTTGGTTTTGAAAGCTGCAGGATGTCTGAGGCGGATGATGATGATGTCCCTCTAATTTTAACCTGGGATGAAACCGCTGATCTGCTGGTGGAAAGTGAGTCATTTTAGTCATTCAAATTACGCTTTTACTTTCATTACGTCATCAGCTTCTCTCTGTGCGCATGCGCGCCGCAAGTGCTACAGCTGTTCCTAAAATAAAATAAAATTTGGAGTATAACTTCAAAGCTATAATCACATCCTATCACTTTTTATTTAATTATTTTTATTTTTTAAATGACTCACCCTGTTCAGTTGTACAAGTCATTAGCTCCGCCTCCGTGGGCGTGTCTTACTTTAACACCGCCTCTTTAAGAGAGCAGTTTCCGGGGTTAGATGGTCATGTGACCGAGCAGTCTGTTGTTTGTAAAGGCATGCAGTCAACACAGGGTTGGAACACACACACACACACACACACACACACACACACACACACACACGTGTCTATATTTTTTTTTATTCGCATACACACACAAAGTTGTGGAATGTTTGGATGTCTGTTGTCATGGTAACCAACAGGCCCATCCGGCGCTCACTACCTCTTTTCTATGTACTTTGTAATGGAAGCATTGATTGTAGTTGATGTGAAACTACTGAGTCAGTGTGGATCTGTGTTTGTGTGTGTGTGTGTGTGTGTTTGGTGTAACGCCGTCTCACTAACACTCAGTGTTCATGTTCCAGATGGTGTCGGAACCTACGATGCATTAAACAACATGAGCAACCCCACCGCCCAGGACTCCATCTACCCGAATTCCTTAAGGCAGAGCTGGGAGATGAACTACCAGGAAGCAGCTATATATCTACAGGTCACATACACACACATACACACACACAGTCGTAAGATACATCTCCTATTGTGTTGTTGCACTGATCGTGTGTGGATGGGTGTGTTTGTGTGTGTTGACAGGAAGGTGAGAATAACGATAAGTTTTACACACACCCGCGGAACCCTGGGGCTCTCAGCGCCTACCTGTTCGTTCATAATCACCTGTTCTACCTGATGGAGCTCCTGACAGGAACCCTGCTCATGCTGCTGTCGCTGTCCGAGGCTCCGGCTGTTCCGCCACTCCGGCTAGATGTCTACGTACGGACGTGTGTGTGTGTGTGTGTGTGTGTGTGTGTATGTGTGTGTGTGTGAGAGAGAGACACTGAAAGGGAGACACACAGAGAGAACATGGTAACATTAGATTTACTCTTTTTTTAATGTTGTGTGTTTGTGCGCGCAGGTCCATGCAACTCTGGAGCTCCTGGCATTGGGGTTGGTGGCCTTTGAGCTGTGTATGAAGCTCCGGTGGCTCGGCTTTCATACCTTCATAAAGCACAAGAGAACCATGGTCAAGGTGCGCCAGCGAAACACTATCAATGTGTCTGAAATGTAACAACGTCTACTGTGTGTATTGATTAACTGTGTGTGTGTGTATGTGTGTGTGTGTGTGTCTCAGACGAGTGTGTTGTTTATTCAGTTTGTGGAGGCGATCGTAGTGTTAGTGAGACAGACGTCTCACCTCCGAGTGACCCGTGCACTCAGACCCATCTTTCTGGTGGACTGCCGTTACTGCGGTGCCGTGCGCAGGTGAGCCTGGTCACTGCCAGGGGTTACCCTAACGCTTATTACACCCTTTAATGATAGGACCTATGTATGCTGGGATAGACTCTCAGCGGTGGGAAGTGGTAGACTAGTGGTTAAGGTGTTGGACTAATACCAGAAAGACCGGGGTTCGAATCCCACCTCCACCAAGCAACCACCATGGGCACTTGAACAAGGCCCTTAACCCACAATTGTAAAAGAAAGAAACCAAATGGAACTCAAATCTGGATAAGAGCGTCTGCCAAGTGCCTAACTGTAACTATCTCCAGCAGACCCATGTGACCCCAAGTTAGGGAATAAATTGATTAGATGAATGAACTAATGATTTGCTCCTAATTATTGGCCCCCTGTTTCTTCCGGCGTGTTTTAAAGGAACCTGCGTCAGATTTTCCAGTCGCTTCCTCCGTTCATCGACATCCTCCTCCTCCTGCTCTTCTTCATGGTCATTTTTGCCATTCTCGGCTTCTGTCTCTTCTCCACCAATCCAGCTGACCATGTGGGTTCAACAAACACGTTCTCTCCCTCTCACATACATTCACATACACTTCTTTCACTCTCGCTTACACGCACACACATACACACGTAATGACACTCTCTCTCTCTCTCTCTCTGTCTCTCTCTCCCCTCCTATAGTATTTTAACACACTGGAGAACAGTATAGTCAGTTTGTTTGTGTTACTGACCACTGCAAAGTAAGTGTGTCTCTCTATTTTTTTTAATTCTCTGATATGTGACCAGTGTGTGTTTAATAAGCTCGGAGTGTGTGTGTTTCAGTTTTCCGGACGTGATGATGCCGGCATATTCGCGGAGCCGCTGGTCCTGTATCTTCTTCATTGTTTATCTGTCCATCGAGCTGTACTTCATCATGAACCTGGTCAGTTCACACACTCCATGTCAACCTCTTGGACTGGGCTGGGTGTCTGGGGGGGGGGGGGGTATTACTTGTACAAGGTGTTTTATTAGTTAAGTAAAGATATGCTTTACTTTAACCTTTACCCCCTCTGCCCCCCGGTAGCTCCTGGCTGTGGTGTTTGACACATTTAACGGAGTGGAAAAAGTCAAATTTAAATCTCTTCTTCTACACAAACGCTCCGCCATCGAACATGCCTTCAAACTGCTGGTTAGCCGTCAGGTACACACACACACACATACACACACACACACTTCTATTTCTTTCTTACATATAACTGTTTATTTAGCATTCATTATTCATTCATTCATTTTCTTACCCGCTTATTCCCTAATTCGGTGTCAAGGGGGTTTGCTGGTGCCCATCCCAGCACACCTAGGGCAAGAGGCAGGGGTATACCCGGACGGATCGCCAGCAGGACCACACGTAGACAACCATTCACTCCTATGAACAATTTAGATTTCCCAATCGTAATATAATTTTTTTTGGCCTGTGTGAGGAAACCCATGCAAGCACGGGGAGAACATGCAAAAACTCCGCACAGAAAGATCTCTGGCCCGGGAATCGAACCTGGGACCTTCTTGTTGTGAGGCGACCGTGCTAACCGCTATGCCACCACACCGCCCATAGCATTCATAATATTTTACATAATATTGTTTGTGTGTGTGTGTGTGTGTTAGAGACCAGATGGAATTTCTCTAAGGCAATTCGATGGATTGCTGCGTTTCTATCGACCGAGAATGAGAGCACGCGATCGCTTTCTTACCTTTAAGGCTCTTAACCAAACAGGAACGCCTCTGCTCAGGTATACACACACACACATGGAGTATGATGTACACACGCAATGACACACACACACCATTTAACAGACGTTTATGCATGTGTGTTTGCTTTAGTCTGCAGGATTTCTATAAGGTGTACGAGGTGATGGGGTTGAGATGGAAGGTCAGTTAAACTGTAAACTGCTTCATAAAATCACATTTCACAAATTGCTCTCTAATTTTTGTGTGTGTGCAACAGGCTCGGCGCAGCGGTGAACACTGGTTTGATGATCTTCCTCACACAGCTTTTCTTATTTTTAAAGGTAATATTGTAACACACACTGCAGTGTAGAGATGAACCGATTATTGTATTTAACTGATATCAATAACCGGGTTGGACCGATTAATCGAACGATATTTTTCCGATAAATTCAACACCAGATTCTTAAACAAACAAGACCAGCAGGAAAAAAGAGCGGGAAAGTGGAGAAGTTTGTTTCCTGCTCTTTTATCCTTCACCAACTGATGAATTCTGGGTAATATTTTTAATTAGTCTTTGGATCTGCATTTACAGAAAGTGTCTTAAAGGAGCAAGTTGGCAGGATGGAAGAGCTGCTCAGCGAATTGGGACAGCAGTACTCTGAACAGCATTACTACAAACACCGCCATATTTGTTATAAATTTTGATAAACTTTCAAAATTGCGATAATTTGATTAATCGAAGAAACTTTGATAATCAGGTCAACCTGTACTACAGTGTGTGCGCGTCAGTGTAGAATTAACACCAAGCATTGTAGTTAGTGTGTTGATATAGAAGTGACACACTACAGTGTGTATGTATGTGTGTGTAAATTTGTTCTCATAAGAATGTTATTGTATTGTATGTTTTAGGAATCAATCTGGTGGTGAAATCCAGAGTGTTTCAGTACGTCATGTGTAAGTGTTAAAACGGAGAGTTTTCTGTAAAACACACCATGTTTTTAGTCAGTTTGTGTGTGTGTGTGTGTATATATATGTAGATGTCGTTGTGGCTGTCAACGGAGTCTGGATTCTGGTGGAGACCAACATGCTAAACAGTAAGTGCGTGTGTTAATGTTTTGTGTGTGTGTCCTCTTGCTCTTTTTTCTGTGTCTGTTTGACTCACTTTGTGTGTGTGTGTGTGTCTGCGTGTCACTAGGTGACTTTAACTGGTCTCGGCTTGTGCCCTGGAGTTACATCGTATTCCTCACAAGTATGTTCAGATATCTTCAGAATTTTATTTAGTTTGTTTAACACACACACACACACACACACACACTGTCTCTCTCTCTCTTTCTCTGTAGTTTATGGTGTTGAAGTACTGTTGAAAATCACAGGACTTGGTCCATTGGCTTACTTCAGCTCTGGGTGGAACCTGTAAGACCAAATACACACACACACACACACTCAGACACTCAAGACTTTGCCAGTGTTTTCTCCTCTGTATTCTCCCAGGTTTGATTTCTCTGTGACAGTCATCGCATTTCTCGGTTTGATTGCTTTGGCCTTCCATATGGAACCGTTCTACTTCGTTGTGGTTTTAAGACCGCTGCAGCTTCTCCGGTGTGTGTTTATGAGAGACTTAAAATCCTGCATAACCTTTAAGACATGTTATGACTTTTTTGTCATGTGTGTTTGTCTGCAGATTGTTTAAGATTAAGCAGCGTTTTCGTAACGTGTTGGACACAATGTTTGAGCTGTTTCCACGCATGGCCAGGTGGGGGCACTGTAACAACTGCCACACCCTTTTAAAATCGTTTGACTTTATACGACACTATTAATCAACAGTAATCTCTTTTTTTCTCTCTCCCTTTCTGTCTCTTTTTGTCATTCTCTCTGTGCATCTGTCTCTCTCCCTTTCTCTTTCCTCGTCTTGCTCCTTTTCTATGTCTCTGTCTATCTTTCTATAGTCTTGGACTGACTCTCATCATCTTTTATTACTCGTTTGCGATTGTGGGGATGGAGTTCTTTGCTGACGTTGTCTATCCCAACTGCTGCAAGTGAGAACTGCGCACACACACACTCATATTCTAGGTAATTCTATCTTTGACACTGTGTGGATTTCAGCACCAGCACCGTCGTTGATTCATACAGGCAAATCAACGTAACCGTCGGCAACCATACGATTCTGCAGGAGGGTTACTACTATCTCAACAACTTCAACGACATCCTCAGTAGCTTTGGTTTGTATTTATCTCTCTCTCTCTCTCTCTCTCTCTCTCTCTCTCTCTCTCACACACACACACACAGTCTAAGTCTGCTATTTTCTCTTGCAGTGACATTGTTTGAACTGACTGTCGTCAACAACTGGTATATAACTATGGTAAGCCACGCATCTTTTATAATCACACTTGCATATAGAGGCTACGCCCCCTCTATAATCACTATTGACTAGAGCAGCTACACCTCTGTTAAGTTTGAAAGGTGGTGACCACACCCTCATCATTAGTCAAAGAGGTTTCATTTCAACCATATAAGACATTGCAGTATATACAGTGAAATGAAATAATGAGTCCATGGTGCGACATATGACAAAATAAGTACAGATACAGGACAAGTGCAGGCCCTAAAGTGACAACAACAGAGACACAGACTAATAGAAAATGAACCATTAATAAAAAGCGTAGATGAATCTCCGTGGTAAATATAGCAGTCTGTATCGAACAGTGGTCTGTTCGATATATGGTCTCTTTTTACAACTGAGCAATTGTGGGTTAAGGGCCTTGCTCAAGGGCCCACAGGGGTTGCTTGGTGGAGGTTGGATTCAAACCCCAGTCTTTCTGGTATTAGTCAAAACACCTTAACCACTAGGCTACCACTTCACTGATGATGAGCAGCAGTCCGACACCGGCACAGAGTTCTTCCACCGGCCTGTGTTCACGTTCGCTTAATGGCGTCCGGAACTCCATGTCATGTCTTTATAAACAAGTTTGCTGGAGTCAGATGCAGTCTGGTTGATTTTCCATGGCGCAGACGTTAGCACGAACCTTTTCTCCATGCTCCCCTTTCACCACCACCACTGATGTTTCAGGCTGTGCTGCGGTTTGAGGGTCTGGTCCTTGCAGCAAGAGTTCGTTAGATCTGATAGGCGGTGGCTACACCCTCTACATAGAGCTGATTACATGTTGTTTGTGTTACAGGAGGGTGTGACATCACAGACCAGCCACTGGAGTCGTCTTTACTTCATGACATTCTACATCGTCACAATGGTGTGTGTGTGTGCGTGCGTGCATACGTTCTTGTGTGTGCTTTGTAAATGTTTCATTATTGCCTGGTCCATTGCAGGTTGTCATGACGATAATCGTGGCATTCATTCTTGACGCTTTTGTCTTCCGGATGAACTACACTCGCAAAAACAGAGAACCACAAGACGACCTGAAAGGTTGCTGTTAGTGTGTGTGTAAAACTGAGTTAGGGATTGAGTGAGGAATTATTGTGCCTGTGCTTAAAAAATCATTTGAAACTGTGTGTGTGTGTGTGTGTGTGTGTGTGTGTTAGATGAAAAGGGCATCATGTTTGAAGCTGAAGTGTGTCGTGCTGAAGCTCTACAAACGGTGGAACTTTACAAACACGCACTTCCTGGGACAAACATCAACTCGTTACAGGAAATGTGTGTGTCCATAGACAGGAATGGGGTAAGCGATACACACACGTGATTTAGCAAATGCATATCACAACACTTCTTAACCCAATACACTCCTAAACAGTCGTGTGTCCAGTCCAATATATTTCAGCAATGATCCATGTTGATGTTTGGGTATTTGTTGTTACTCCAGCACTCCAGTCTGGTGTTCCAGGGTCGAAGGTCACGCACTAAAAGTGACCTGAGCATGAAAATGTACGAGGAGGAGATACGGGTACGAGGGAGTTAAATGCAGATAGCTCACTTAGTCAGTGCCGTTACTGTGACACACTTGACGTGTGTGTGTGTGTGTGATTGTAGGAATGGTATGAAGAATATTCCAGAACAAATCTACTTCAGCCTGATTCTCCTCTTCACTCAGGCCAGGACAGCTCTGATCTCACACGCAGCATCAACTGACACACACACACACACACACACACACACACACATCCCTCTAAACAAAGACTGCTCTGAGGGCCACCATTGCTACCAACTCTTCCTTTGTTCTACTACTTCCAAGTTACCAACCGGAGACCTTATAGACCAATCGAGGACCAGATCTTGACTCTCGGTCCAATCAGGAAGCACAAATGACTTTTTATAAACTTATAAGATCGTTTGGATTTCCAAGAGTGAAATGTATATAACGCAATGTACTATTTTATACACACACACAGTCTAAAATAAGCTCAATCTTAAAACCTTAGAGGGAGATTTTGCCTCAGGATGCTAACTCTGTAGCCTGTATTAGCGAACGTACCATAACTGATTCTTACTAACTTTTATTAACCGACTCGATAGCACAGACCTTCCACTTCCATTGGAAACGATCCTAATCAAACAAATTAACAGCGCCACCAAAAAAAGACACCCATAAGTGCTAATCATGCTAACAGTGACATTCATTAGCTACCTTTTCACTTTACTCCAAATATAGCTGTAATGCTAATGTTATGCTACAGCAATTTGAGGTAGAAAAGCCAGAACGATTTTACTGTTAGCTAATTATTAGCACTTAGCTTAGATGGGGTATTGAACAGATCGAAGACAGCTTAAATATGTTGCCCCTAAAATTTTTCATAATGTTGCTAGCAATAGCAAACGTTTAGCTTCAGTTTTTATTAAGTATTAGCCCCCTGTCTATAACAACATTACGCTACAGAGGGCTTTTGTTTTATAGCTGGTTTTTTTAGATTGTTGAAAATTTGATAAATTATGCAATTTTTTTTCTTTTGGAATTTTGGTTTTCTCCCATGCACCAGATGGAGCCTTGTCTTATGGATTATTACATTCAGGTTAAAAAACGTGATGAAATGTTTTATGTGTCGGCGGTGAGGGGGTCTGTGTGTGACTACCAGTCAGACTTTCCTATTATATCCTATTCAATCCATTAAACGATTCCCAATGACAGGATGCTGTGTTCATTACTTTCTATTAGAATTACAGTAATGTGTTCAAAAACTACTAAACACTCCCTATCCACACCTACGCCTAAACACTACCCAACCACACCTACGCCTAAACACTCCTTAACCACACCCACTCCTAAACACTCTTTAACCACACCTACGCCTAAACACTACCTAACCACGCCCACTCCTAAGCACTACCCAACCACACCTACTCCTAAACACTACCCAACCACGCCTACTAAACACAACCTAACCACGCCTACTCCTAAACACTACCCAACCACGCCCACTCCTAAACACTACCTAACCACACCCACACCTAAACACTACCTAACCACACCCACTCCTAAACACTACCCAACCACGCCCACTCCTAAACACTACCCAACCACACCTACTCCTAAACACTACCCAACCACACCGACTCCTAAACACTACCCAACCACACCTACTCCTAAACACTCCCTAACCACACCCACTCCTAAACACTCCTTAACCACACCTACTCCTAAACACTACCCAACCACACCTACTCCTAAACACTCCCTAACCACACCCACTCCTAAACACTACCCAACCACACCCACTCCTAAACACTACCCAACCACACCCACTCCTAAACACT
>JAOTRA010000023.1:4997447-5015439 GCA_026260255.1 Pseudolaguvia tuberculata
CACACACACACACACACACACACACACACACACACACACACACACACACACACACACACACACACACACACACCTTGTGGAACTAATGGATTGCGAGTGTGGAAATCTGGCCATGAATCCAGGAAGTGGTTGCATCGAATGTCATTAAATGTTCATAGTTTGGTTCCTGTGGAGCTTCAGGAAAACGGAATGAGATGAAGATGAACATTAATATGAAAATCTGTAAATCCATCTCTTCGTCCGCTTATTGACCCGGAACATTCCGTGACTTTAACACGCTTTAACGTACGCCAGCGATCCGATAGCAAACCAAACCCAACGGATCACTACAAAATCGCCTCGATTTCTTCTCGCTGACCTAAACACACACACACACACACACACACACACACACACACACACACACACACACACACACACACCTCCACTATCGACCTGATTTAAATTTTGTGAGGACTCTTACTACTCGAGTGCTTAAATTGGTGAACACACTTAGCATATTGAGTAAAACCTGTTGCTAGGTTACAACTACAGAATAAGGTTACCATTTAAGCTAGCTTAGATACAGCCATTCCACTTTTTTTATACAAAACCTCTGGAGACACGTAGAGAGTTAATAAATACACTGAATTTTGCGGAGAGCCAACATTTCACACAGATGTGTTGTTAAATTTAAAAATAAATCCAAATAAAAAAAAATAATAATAATAAGGGTGGCGCGTTGGTGTAGTGGATAGCACGGTTGCCTCACAACAAGAAGGTCTCAGGTTCGATTACCGAGCTGGGGATTTTTCCATACAGAGTTTGCATATTCTCCCTGTGCTTGTGTGGGTTTCCTTAAGGTACTCCGGTTTCCTCCCACAGTCTAAAAACATGTAGAATAGGTCAATTGATTCTAAATTGTTCATAGGAGGGAATGTGTGTGTGAATGGTTGTGTTGTCTATGTGTTGCCCTGAAATGGACTGGCAACTCGTCCAGGGTGTAAGCACCAGCAGACCCCTGTGACCCTAAATTAGGAAGTAATTATTAGATGAATGAATGAATGAATAATATTAATAATTAAACCTAGTTTGGCACCAGAACATTGTTATAATTACTGTGTTAGCATTAGCATTTCAAATATGTTTGTTTATAGTTGTTTGTGTCATAAATACAGTAACTGTTATTCTGTTGCATCACAAAAAGTTGTGGTTTGTGGTCGTAAGGGTTTAAAATTAAACAGTGCTAAAGAATCCAAAAGAGGTCGCATCCTCTGTGTGTGTGTGTGTGTGTGTGTGTATGTGCACTTAAGTGATGTGTCTTCCTGGATTCTGCATCACTATAGACTTGATAAGCAGCATGTCCACATAAACGAAGATACACACTGCTTTATTCATTTTTGAGAGATACGTCGAGTTTGTGAGAGTGTGTGTGGGTGTGTGTAGGAAAGAGAGAAAGAGAGAGGTTAAGGCAAATTAATGCAATAAAGATGGAAGAATTAGAAATGTATCACGGGGCAATTACAAAAGCTCAAGCAGAAAAGATTCTGGGGGCCACCGGTCGCGATGGAAGCTTCCTTCTGCGAGACAGCGAGACCGTCCCGGGGACCTACTGCATCTGTGTTCTGTAGGTACAGCTCACATTCACATTCAGCCAAAAATACCATCATTTCAGAAATACACCTGCTTCTGGTACTCACCATTAAATCAATGGTAGAAAACGTTGGGATGTTGTGAATGTTTCTATTACTGATGTTCTATCTATCTATCTATCTATCTATCTATCTATCTATCTATCTATCTATCTATCTATCTATCTATCTATCTGTCTGTCTGTCTGTCTGTCTGTCTGTCTGTCTGTCTGTCTAACTATTTGCCTATCCATCTCTTCGTCCGTCAGTCTGTCAATCAGTTATAAAATTAGCCATAATAAATAAAAACAGAAAAGATGAAAAATAAAATGTCAATAAGAGACATTAATACAACAGGATGTCTGATATTAATCTGCTTATATTTTATATGTATATTTATTTATTTAAACCTGACAAACTGAAAACAGACTCGGTTCCTTTGATGTCAATAAAACTATAAGGACGGCGTGATGAACGCTCCCCCACCCCTCCATTAATATTAATACATTATATTCACTTACACCAGATAAAACAGATTAAGTTAAAATAATCTTCACTGGCCAACATTTAAAGCGGATCAAAATCTTTCATCAAAAAATTCCCGTTTTTTTGGCTTTGATTAAATCCTTTAATCCGCTTTAAATGTTGATGATTGTTAAATTAACCTAAAATGGCATACAAATGGTAGCACGGTGGCTTAGTGTTCAGCTGTGTTTCCTCACAGTAAGGTCTTAGGTTCGTATCCCCTACAGAGGTTTTTCAGTGTGACTCCTGCCTTTTAATCAATGATAGCTGGGATAAACTCTGACAGATAGCCCTTGACCCTGATTAGGAATAAAATGGGTATAGATCAGGGGTGGGCTGCAGGGTTTCAACTGAACCAACTAATAAAGGTCTGGCTAGCTGCACCTGAAACGTACAGGTGGGTCAAGTTGGAGCTAAACTCTGTAGGACACCCTGAGCTACCAGGACCAGGAGATGCCCACCCCTGGTATAGACAATGGTTGGATGGATCGTCTATCCAGCTAGAAATAGTTTTCCGTAAATGGCAATTTGTGACTAGTAAATGTAGCTTAAATAGTTTTTTTTATCGTAAAGTTAAAAGTAGGATACATGATTAAACATTGCTACGTATAAGATGGAAAAGCTACGATAAGCATTTTTCTAACATTTTTTTTTCCCTTTCGTTTTTTTTTTCAGATCTAAAATGTGCTCGAATCGTTGCAGCGTAGCGTGTTAATGCAGTGGTGTTTTTTTTTTTTTTAATCTCAGTCACGATTTGTTAACGGAAACTTTGTCTGAAGTGTTCTGATTTCCGCAAAACTGTAAAGTAAAAACGAAAAAAAAAAACAAAAAACCACGACACAAATTTTTCGAGCTGCTTCGTTGCTTTAAAATCTGTGTGACCATGTGACTTTCTTCTCATGGCTCTTGGACCGTTGAGACATTCGAATTCAAACAGGATGTGGGCCAGATTACCTTAATGTCGAGGTTGTGAACCACCGATTGAAAGGCTACCGGTTCAAATCTGATGGCTAGGCATTTAGGCATCTGTCGTCGGTTCCTCTGAGGGACCAAGAACAGATGGTGGAGTCGGACTCCCATTTCCATCCGTTTAAGTGATACAGAGACATTATTTAAGGACTCATTACCCTTTTAAGGACTTTTTACAGTGATTGTTCATGTTTTTTGACCTTACCCAAATACTGGGGTTCTCCCCTCTGTGACACATCACCTCCATCCACTCAATGACGAAAATACAAAAGGACGTAGCAACATCACCAGATCCAAAAGGTCCAGACCAATTTGAAACCACCAGGTGGTGGAATGTTCTTCGGAGTAATTTAGAGTTGAGTGTCTTATTCGCAGAGTAACAGTGACTTTCTGACAGTGCAGAAATATCTAGAAGGATTTGACCTCAGCTGCGAAGGTTCTGAACCACTGACTATACGAATTAGAGTTCAAATCCCAGTGCTGCCAAAATGCCTCACTAGGGCCACCTAAGCAGGGTTTTAAATCAATCTCTTCAACATCTGACCAGCTGATCCGACCCCAAACTTCCGACCAGCTCAATTATGCTAAATCTTCATTTCCCTTAAGGGAAAAGACTTTAGCACTGTTAGCACTGTTGCTAATCTAAACCAGCAAGTTGGGTTTTGTTCTAAATGTTAAGCACCTAATAATTAGAACATGATGAAGCCAGTGTATCAGGGTTTTAGTGAAGGAAACCTGATGTTTTAATTATGTGGTTACCGTGTAGCATTTAAAAAATAATATTAATAATGTTAGCGAGTACAACTGTTTAAAAATATCGATACAGCATCTAAGGAGCCAAATGAATTGATTTGCAATATCAAAGGCAAGAAGAAATACTTGAAAGTTACACAATTATATCGAAAGCATCACTTCTAACTATTTCTTTTATTTAGACTTTTCAAGGTTATTATATCCAAAGAAATGTTTGATGTTGTTACATTTTTTTACTTTGACTGATATTTTAGTATTATATAAATCCGCATAAATTATTTATATACATTCCTGTTCTCATTCTTATTTATTTATTAATTCATTCATTTTCTAATGCGCTTATTCATTAATTCATGGTCACAGGGGTCTGCTGGAGCCTATCCCAGTGCACATAGTGTGAGAGGCAGGGTTACACCCTGGAAAAGTTGACAGTCCATTGTTGCCATAAAATGCCTTTTGATGGCTTTATGGTCACCAGGGGATTCAGAATGGGGTGGCAAACTGGAGGTTATTATCTACGTGTGCAGGCCTATACCTAAATTAATCTGTTTTCCCCCCACAGGTCTGATCAACACGTGTTCACCTACAGGCTTTTTCAGGTCGAAGGAAATGTGTGGAAAATGGAGGTATGTGATAATAGTCCATTGCATTAAATGCATTATCGCACCTTCGATCCCACTGGGTATTCGCTAGAATATTGCTAGAAAAGTGAGCAAGCTTATTACCCTTTTTCCCCCCAAAAGAGTTAAATTAGCATACATTTAATTAGCATGTAGGCAGTTTATAGAGCTTTATACACTGAGTGTGTGTGTGTGTGTGTGTGTGCGCGCGTGGGAGGAACAATCCGCTTTGTGATCCATGCTTTGGTTTCAGAACGCGGGAAAGAACATGTGTGGGTGTGATCACATGACCCTCTTTTGCTCGGTTAACTCCTCACTGTGTAACTATGCAAAAAAAAAAAAGACAGATGGCAGGAAATTCATGTAAATAGAATAATTACAGTACAATAATTAAATAAATCCTTTCTATTAGAGTTGAGGGGCGGTGCGGTGGCGTAGTAGTTAGCAGGGTTGACTTACAAAAAGAAGGTCTTGGGTTTGATTCCTGGTCAAGGGATCTTTCTGTGCGGACTTTGCATGTTCTCTCCAGTCTTAGTGAATAAATGATGAAATAAGATGAATGAATGAATGAATATTAGACTTGAGCGAAGTTTTGGAAAAGGATCGCAGTGGTAGTCAGGGCTCAACTGGTTAAGCTACTGCAGTGTTTATTGAAAGACCTGTATTCACCGCAAGTCTGCCACTGTTGGGTCCATGTGCAAGGCCCTTAACCCTTCCTGTTCCAGGGGTGCTGTATCATAGCCGAACCTGTGCTTTGACCCCTAACTTACTAATATGGGATATTATTTTTCCCCAAAAATATTTTACACCCCCCCCCTTTTTTTTACATGATAACAGGGCTGTTGGTTGCATTTGGTGTTTCCAATATTGCTGTAGCAATTGGTGGTCTCTTCCTTACCTGGGTCCAGTATGTCCTTGGTTCATGACTATCAGTGGCTGAAGTTATCAGTTTGGTAAACCAGAAGGGATCATGAGTAAAATTATCGAATGCAGAATGATGTTTCTCCTAAATGCTTCTCACTGCTCAACACATGATGTGACAAATAAAGGCATTTATGTTATATACAGTTGCTCACATGAAGAATTAGCACTTACAGTCTTTGATGATGTTTCCTGTAGACAGATCCAGGCGTGAAAGCAAGACTCTTCCGAAATGTCCGCAACCTTCTGGCTGTGTACAAAAACCCGAACCAGGGCATCGCCACACCACTCCAGTTTCCTGTAAGGCATGCAAAAGCTCAAAGCAGCGGACCTCAGCCTGCTCCCCGGAATCACATCTCCCAGTAACACATACTACAAAACCAGTTTTTTTGCCTTCATTGTCACGAGTGGACGGGATGTTGAATACAAGAATCTTTTGTATTGCAGAGTTTAACTCAAACCCTAACCAACTAATCTATTAAACACACTTCCTAGTTGGGGTTTTTGTTACGGGGACTCTTTGTATATCAGGTAAACGTTTTGCCTTTATCTCTTATGTATGAGTTTCTTTTTCACACACTCTTCTCTACAAAAAAAACTACCCTTATTTCAGCAACTGAGTTCCAGGAAAACACACGCACGCACGCACGCACGCACATGCACATGCACACACGCACACACACACACACACACACACACACACACACGTACTCACACCCTCAGACTGCAATCTGTAAAGGTGTTGCAGTTTACCACTCACTTGTGTTTTCTCCAACGTCCCCATGAATTTTATTTGCTCTCAAACTGGGTCCGACATGAGACGCAATAGCACCCCCTGCAGGAGGCTTTCCAATATTTTCTTATTTTGAAAAAATGTTTTAAGGTTGGTTAATTTGTTTGTCTGGATTTATTGCTGGCCTGACCACCATTATACACACTTTAAATAATATCATTTTAAAAATCATGTTCTTATTTTGGTAAATTTGCAGTTCCAAAAATTTCCTGAAGGGGTGATAACCTTTGAATAGTAAGGAATGAAATAGGGGGAATCAAACCCCCTACTGTGTTTCCACTTCCCTCAAACTTTCCCCCAAACTTTTCAGCATTGGGCTGATGTCCTTATCCATTATTATTCCCTGTTACACAACAGAGCAAAAGGGTCTTGCTACTTATGGCTACCAGTACCACTAAAGGTCTTTGATCAAACCAATCAAACGTTTGCTACTAAGCAGCTATTATTTTTAAACTATTGTTATCCTAGTTATTACACACAACTTCAACAGAGGCTAGTTTACTAAGCTAACAATGAGCAAGACATTCAGGTTACCTTTTAACGTGGCTAGCGTAATTTACTGCCAGTAAAAGTGCCATTAGAAGACCAGCATTGGGTTCATTATGTTTATTTTTAGGTAAAATTGTACTTAATTCTGTTACTCATTTGCAAATAAACCATTTTTCTTTTTATAACCGTGTGAACTTCATATTACCCCATAAAGTTTTTTTTTTAAACAATTGTGCGACTTGACGGTAAAAATAACTGTGGAATGTCCAGGTTCTTGGTTAAACTTAGTATCTTGCTTTACTTCTGGAATAGAGAAACACATTTTACCATCTGAGCATTCAGCTTCTATACACAGCACAGAGATAGACAATGTCAACACGTGATTGTTTTTATTTTGTACGTATAGCTGCTCAAACGAAGTCTTGTTAGCAGTAGCAACGATGGTCAAATATCGGGACTGGGTTTCTTCCATGGACCTGCCCGGCTCGCAGCCATGCTACTGATTTAATGCCGGTACCTTCCACACACACAACAAAATAATCTCCAGGAAGATCCGATCTGAATTCCTGCTCCTGCCAACAAGGCCAAGTTCTTTTTTCAGGATTGTTGTCATGGCAGCAATATGACCCCAGATGGTTCCCCTAACCTGTGAATTCGCTGGTTCCTCAGCTCTATTCTGTAGCATTTTGTTCTGCGTCAGAACCGTTTTGCCGGCTTAGAACCGATTCTTTTATGGTAAAAAAAAAAAAAAAAAGCGCAAAGACGGTTGCGGATTAGGCACACGATCAGAGTCAGGTAACACAGTCGGCATGCCATTTAAAGTGAAGATCCCGGCAGGATGGATTCTGGAACACCGTTCAGGTCCGGTAAGGTCCATAATGTCCGTCAATGGTAAAGATTAAGAGCAAGTTCAGAATTCCTGTTTTACAGAGATTGTTCTGGAATTTCGTTGCTGGTTAAATAGAATGATTCCAGAATAACCACTTAAAGCTCTGGAATGCTACTAAAATTAATCAATTTGGCAACCCACCAAAGTGGACAATTACACACTTGAGCTAAGATAATCTTATTTTACAAACATGATTCCGGAGTGCCGTTAAAAGAGCAAATTCTGGAAGGGCACTTGAACAAAATTTGTAAAATAAAAAAAAATATATAGATATATAAAAAAAAGAAAAATAACTCTGGAACGATTTGTACATCCGACACCCTTCATTAATTCAAGTCCATGATTTCCTCTTTAAGCAGAAGATTCCAGAATACGGTTCCAGAGTCTGTTTGAAACAGAGGATTACAGATCTGCTTCTATCAACAGGAGCTTTCAGTAGGCCACAGGAGTACCAGAATGCCATCGGGGCCACACAGAACCAGTGATATGTACGTTTTGCGGTCCGTGGTGTCCAACAAAAAGAAAGACCAGCTCTGAAGCATCCAAGTTCAAGAAAGTGGAAAGATAACGTTTTAGCAAAGCATGTCGACTTTTTCAGAAAGTTTTCAGTAGTTTTTTAAGTCCATCTGCATTCCAGAATAGACGGATAGATCAGCTCTTTGTCCATAGAGCTATTTTTTAAATGTAAAGCAGCAATCGTTATTCTCTCTATTCTCTGAAAAAAAACAACAACAACAAAAACAAAAAAAAAGACTGCAGGGTATTCGGAATATACACAAGGGCCGTTTTTCTTGTCATTTCACCACGAAGAATAATGAAAGCAGAGGCCTTTTGGTATAAAACAAGGCTTTTCGCGTCACAATTAAACATTAACTTAAAAAAAGAATAAGTGTAAAGCTTGCAAACAGGGCACTTCCTTAAATAACACAAGAATACATAATCACCCAATTCCATTCCAACGTCAAACAAGTCTTTCAGCATTTTGTCATGGCAACGTCCTGAAAAAAAAAAGTCTGTGTGTGTATGAGTGAGTGCGAGCACGTGCGAATGTGTGTGTGTGTTACCTACGCCCGGCGTCTGTCTGTCTGATAAGCTGTACATTATACGGACTATCAGCTAGTTCCGGATGTTGTTCGACAGGCAGGATGTAAAATCCATCGTAACCTGCGATGCGGCCCTCGGAAAGAAGCTCCTCCTTCTCTTTCTCCGTCCACGCTTTGACACCACTTTCACCTTCTCGCACCCGTCTCTGCTCCATAAGCCACGCTCCCCGAACAGCCCTGGCTCGCGCAGATTCAATCACTCTCACTCGTTCCTCGTCGGGTGTCGCTCCGTAGCGCACGTGCAGACTCAGCGTCCCCTGCTGGAGGATGATTTCTGCGAATCGCCGAGTTTCTCCACCCATCACTGCGCTCATTTGGGAAACGGACACATTGACGCCATTTTCCAGGACTCTGGCTCCGCCTCCGACTCCGACCACAGAGAGGTCTGCCTCCAGTGAGCTGGCTTTGCAGAAGTAGTGCGTGTCACGTCCAGCAACAGTGAAGTGAAGATCGCTCAAGTAGACGGCACCTTTCAACAGTGAGGCAATGCGACGGCCATCCTCGCTTGCCACTCCCACTATCTCTGTTGCAACGACACCTTCATGGATAGCGAACTTCACACATTTACCAAAGATGGATGAGAGGGAAGAGAATTGGGGCCGAATTGTATGCCTGCTTCCAGGCTTCCCATTGGCTGAACTCATGGGGAGACGGTCCAAGGAAATGAAGCTCTGAAGACGCTTCTGAAGCTCACACTGAACCCCCAGGACAACCTGGACACAGTGGGAGACAGAAGGCATTTCATATAAAATCTCCATTATAAAATTTCCCTATGAAAGTAATTTGCACATTTTGAGAATTTCCCATCAGACCTTGCTCGGTTCCCAGCTGTGTGTTCGTGACTGTGTGTTCATCATCTCATATGTGTGTTGAGTTTTCTCTATGGGCAATGTGGGAAAGCCAGGAACAACGTTATGGAGCTGGAAGCCAAACAGCTGCAACCAGCTGCTAACATCTGCAAAACAAACAGTTTTTACATTTTATTTGTATTAAAATATAAACAAAATTAGGAGCATTGCTTCTAAAACAATAATTATTGAACACTAACAAGATAAGCGCTAACAGAGAAACCATAGCAACCAGATTACTTTTCCGATGATTAAAGGATACTGGAGACAGGGACAAGCCCCTTTTACCCTCACCTGTTGTCAACTTGGTGACGTCCTGCACGTTGCCTAACGGGTTGTTGTTCTTGAAAGTGTACAGGTTAAATGGTTTGGGATCTTCGCTTATCTCTGCCCATAGGTCGTGATTTGGTGTGGTCCATCTGCCAGCAACAGTGTCGTAGTCGCGGCGGCCAATGCGCACTAATCGGGTAAGGGGGTCGTAGAGCCCTCCATTGAACCCGAATGGCAACGCAAGGGCTGGGTTTGAGTCTAGGTAGATGTCTCCGTACGGCGTGTAGCGGATCTCTTTGACCACAGTGCCTCGGCTGCTGAAGACAGCAAGCGGTGTCCCAGCGACGTCGCACGCCACATAGAACTCTTCACCGCTGCTCATCTCCATAGCGATCAGATGACCCTGGAGGTCATAATAGAGCGATGTGATCTCAGAAGCGCTGTGATCGTAAAGATGCGTGACACGTGTAGGTTCTGTCAAATCGGCATAGAAGAACTGAATCCGTGTCCCGTCGCTAGTTTGGGTAAAAACACGTCTTCCGAGTCCATCGTATCGATATGAAACACGGCGACCTGTTTGTCGATCCAGCGCTCCCTGCAGGTGGCCATTAGCACTGTAACGGAACACAAGGTTACCACGTGAACGCAGAAACCCGTCTTCATCTACTCTGTACTGTACTTCTCCAAGTCGTGTTATACGATCTCTGAGATCGTAGCGAATCGGTGTCAGTCGGCCGTTAACATTAGCATCACCATGACTCAGCAGGTTAATGTTTCCATTCAGGTCGTAGCCATAGCGCCACATAGGACGGTCATCAACGGAAACTGAAGCCAACTGGCTGTCTGGATCATAACGGTAAGCATGGCGCGTAACATTTGCATCCACCCCTACACGGATGTCACAGGCACTAACACGTCCTGCTCCATCATACTGTACTGTCATCCAGAAGGCTATAGACTTTAGGATCTCGTACTGGACCTCGATGAGTTGCCCGTTAGCGTTGTAGATTTTGGTGTGCTTCATAGCGTGTGTGGTGATCACTTGGTTGAGATCATAGCTAATCACGCTAAACTTGCCAAACTGCTCTATCCGCCCTGATACATCCACGTAGCGGTACAGGTCAATGGGCAGCGGCGTCTCGTTGATCATAGCTTGCATGCTAGTGACACGGAAGTTGTTGTAGCTGTAGTCAAAACGTGCATTCACCAAACCCTCTTCGCTGAAACGGTAGATCTGCCTTCCAACCAGCGAACCTGCGAGACAGTACAAGTCTCAAGCTAGTGACAAGGTTGAATACATGCTAGAATAGCTGCTAATTTTGGAGTGTGTGAATTAGAAGTAACTTAAAGAATAGATAGTAGTGTCCTTCATAAAGGAATATTACACCCTAAAATGCTAACATGAAATCATTCACATTGCAGTTTGCCTCATATCACATCTGTCACATGTCACATCTGCCTCATGTCACATCACATCTTTTTCTGACGATTACCAAAAATTGCGTAAACAGCATAAAATGAAGAATTAATTAGCCTCATAAGCCATTTTAACAATCTTCCGCTTTGCTAATGTCAGTGCAGCGTCGCAAAAACAGGAACAGATTTTTTTGTCTTTTACATGCTAATGAAAACTTATGTGGCTCTTAAATCAGTGCTAGTCTCAGAGACACAGTAAATATAAAACAACGTGTGACATAAAGGAATATTACCCCCTCAAAATGCTAATGCAGCTAATATAACAGACGCAAGCAACTCCAGCTAGCTGAAGTGATTTGTGAAAATTTCTGGAAGATTCTTGCTCTCATGAGGTAAACTTCTCTTCACATATTGTGATATTTTTATGCCAAATTCTGACACGTCATAAGTCACTTATTTACTAGAAAAATGCTAATGTAGCTAGCAGAATTTTAGCATAACGTTATAGACCTACTAATTTACGCCTATGCTAAGGGAATCATGCATTTCTTACGAATATATTGTTAGTATTCGTATTCAAGTCTGTGTATGTTATATAAACATTGATGTCTTACCCATCTGCCTGTATCGTATGGTACACACAAAGCCCTCCTGCATCAGGTGGATGGTCTTTAAAGCTCCTGACACCTCGTCATAGGTGAAGCTTACGACTGTAGAGTCATATAGGACCTCGCTGAGCCTTGATGCTCGGCCGTATCTGTACACCACACGCCGCCCTGAACCGAGATACAACGTCTGTTGGAGGCGTCCGTCGTGGGAATAGTCCTGAACAACAGAGTGAACAGGGCCGTCAGGAGGCGTGTAGGTGTTGCGGTAGTAGCCGATGGAGAGCGCCGTCTGCAGGCCATGTTTCACCATGCTGGGCAGAGTGACAGAGAGGAGGTGGTCCATCTGATCAAATTCAAACGTATAGCGCCGTTGACTCTGGAGCAACAGCTGGATGGACTGAAAGAGGGGAAATGACCATCAATAAAAAGCTTGCAAAAATGTAAGATATGCTGCCAGTAGTTATGGTACACGTAAACACTGACCTTGTCCATGAAGGTGTAGCTCCAGGTGTTGCCATTGGTCCAGGTGCGGCTGACGAGCCTTCCGCTGTCGTAGTCCCTACGCTCGCTCCAGTTCCCTCTTTGGATGACGGAGACGAGGCCCATAGTGGTGTAACTCACTTTTACCTCACTGTATTTGCTGGGAGTCCAAAGCACAGGGAGGCCGAGTTCGTCGTACTGAACACGCAGAGTGAACTTACGGTGATCGTCATAAATCTTCCCAACCCGAGTCGACTGGTTGTAGTCGATAGACAGCACGTTTCTGTTGTGAGCCTGACAGACACAAATGCTAGTTGAATTCTTAAAGAACATTTAGTAAAGATTGAACAGGTCAGCAAGTGCAAAGCAGGTTTGTTCGTGTGTCGTGTGTATGTGAGTGTTACCCGCAGTCTGCGTTCATATACGCTGTAGTTCCCTCGACTCTGCTCACGTCTCTGCCTCCACTCGATCAGACTTGAGCTTTGTTCTCCTGGCAGTGTGATGTTGCACCTGCTCACTGTGGGGTGGACTGCCCCCGGCATCTGCCCTGCCACTGACGCTGCCCCCATGTTGGGCTCTGTACTCAAAGTGACATCCATTCCGCTAGAGTATGTTGCAGACAGAGAGCCATCACCGCTTATGCGGTATACACTGGTTGCGTGACCTACAGAAAAGGACATCGGCTTGTTACAATCTAGATCCATGGTACGCCATGAAAAATACGAAGCACGGGTCCGGATTAACGCACCTTGTCGCAGAGTGTACACTGTAATGTCCTCTGAATGGTTAGTAATGGTTGCGAAGTGTCCTCGGATGGAGGCGCACTCTACTCTAACTGACCGCTCCATTGTGCCATGATAACCACTGACCTCTCCCGTCGGCAAGGTCATGTTGATCAAGTGACCGTCGTTATTGTACCTGTGTTAAGAAATTAAAGACTTGAGAGAATGCTGTAACATTCGAAGCAATTTGTCTCAGTGGCGAGTAAACGAAGCCCGAAGCGTTGCCATACATCATTAAAACATAATTTTTTTTAGATCGACTACACAGCGTTGACTATTTTACCAATAAATTGCTTTACAGAGGGCTATAACATACAAATCTGACCTTCAAATGCATACAAATCAATGTTGTTGCTTTAAAGACAAGCCCATCTGTCCCACTCAAAGACACGCCCCCTGCTCTATACTGCCCTTCATAGAGAAAAGTCTCAGACCTTCAGCTGGGTTTTTACACAGCTAGAGGGCAGTGTGGCTTTGCAAAGAGCTGCAACATCTTTTAAAGCGTGTGTCTGAGTGAGTGTAAGAGGCAGTCCAGTGAGTGTGTGTGAGAGTGCACGAGTGTGTGAATGGTGTATGAAAGGTCACTGAGCCAATCAAAAGAAGGACAGACAGGAAGAGAGTAAGAAAGAGAGAGGTAGAGAGCGCCTGACATTTTCACACTGGATTCAGAAGCTGAATTCGTCTTGGCCATGAAAAGCATTTTATACACGCACACACACAGTGTGTTTTAAAAGATAGAAGGAGCAAATAAACACTTGCTGTGACTCCATTCATTCACACACAAAGGTAAAGGAAAAAAAGACAGCACAGAAAGTAGTTAACAGTCTGTTTCTGATTCAGCTAGAAAGAGAGGACAGTTAAGGAGAAACAGACAGCTAGAAAAACAGACAGAAAGACAGAGAGACAGGCAAACAGAAAGACAGGCAGATAGATGGATGGACGTATAAGATGGATGGATGGATAAATAGACCCCTTACTCATAGACAGTAGTCCAGGCGTTCTCATCGCTTTTGGTTGCCAGGAGTCCGGTGTTGCCGTGGTAACTGAGCAGCGCCAGCTCATGCGCCAAAGCTGAGACTCTTCTTAGGGTTCCCACACTACTAATTGTTAGCCAGTAGACCCGCCCACCGGGAACAACCAACCATAGCGGCGCACCATTGGAGTCCCGCCTTACAGTGACCACTCCTCCATCAGGAGCAGCAGCTGTCACAGAGTTGAGAAGCCCTGACCCCGTGTAGCTAAAGTTGTACAGGAAGTGTCCGGTCACAAGAGAACGTGTGTACAGATGAGAACCATTGCCCGCAAAAACGTAGAGCTCCTGCTGGGAAACGGAGGGAATCTCAAACAGATGCGTGGAAGGAGAGGAAGATGAGGGGGAGAGGCGAGGTCGGGATGGTGTGATCACACGGACACGAAGGTTACCCGTGTCAGCTACGAATAGGGTTCCATTAGGGGACACGGCCAGAGAGTAGGGGGACTTTAATCTTGCCTCACGAGCATATCCACCATCACCTGTATAGAGAGAAAGAACGAAATAATAACAAAAGTTTTAGTTGAGTTTTATGTTAAAAATAAGTAAACCACCGTAATGCTTAGAAGGTTTCATTTCCACCACTGGAATTCACTAATCCAGCAAAATGCTTACCTGAAAAGCACTCGCAATCAGGGTCGATCTTACAGTCGCACTCGCTGATTGTTCCACTGATGACGGATATATCTCCGTTAATGTTCACTTCCTGGATACGGTTGACTTTCCTGTCATCTGTCTGTGAGATGTAAATCATCCCCTGATGGCTCACACTGATGGCTTTAGTGCTTTCGAGGACAACACGTAAAGCTGATCTGATTGGATCCGAGGCAGTAGGGGTTGGGCAGTGGTCTGGTCTCCCAGCAACTATTCTGACAAGTCCTGTCTCTGTGACTTGAAGGACCACATTGTTGTCCAGAATATAGAGGGAGTTGTCCAGAGGGTTTACTGCCAGGTCTGTGGGCCGTTCAAGACGCACCTGATGACACACAGAAAAGGTAGGAAACATATTTACCTTCCATACAGTCAGTAACTCACCCCATGGGACAAAACTCTGAAACCTGACGTCCGACAGGTTTAAAACACTAAACCTGCCATATAAGCAAAATCTTCGAAAACTAGCCTTATAGGCATTAAATCAATGCACCTGCCCTAGGGGCGCACATGTTCCACAGGCAGAAACCTTTCCTCCTCTCTACCGATAAAAATCCTTACAATTGCCCTATGGGCAGAAAACTTTTTCCACCTTCCCTACAGTTATACAACTTTCTACAACTGCACCATTGGCAAAAATCTGTTTTTTACTTGCCCTGCAGGTATAAAATCCTCTACACTGCCCCTATTGAAATAATCGTTTTCCTTGCCCTATAGGCATTACATTTCTTACCTCCACTCCACAGACATACAACTCCCTACAATTGCCCTACAGGCATTAATTTTCTTTCTTTGCCCTGCTGGTATAAAACTCCCTACAGTTGGCCTACAAGCATGAAAAATATATAATTTTCATAACCCTACAAGTGTACATCTCTTTTCACTTGCCTTGTAGGCATAAAATCTCTTCCTACCATACTATCTTCTCCTTATACATGTCATATAGACATAAAGCTCCTTTTCCCTGCCCAAAACTCCCTATACTTGCTCTATAGCCATAAAACTGTTAACCCGGCTATAAAAGCATAAAAACAAATTTCCTGATCTTCAGGTATAAACAAAATCCCTACACTTGCACTATAAGCACTAAACTCCTTTAGGCTGTCCTACAGGTATAAATCTTCGTTCACTTGCCCTAGAAGCACAAACCATATAAATCAGCATAAATCATTTCCCCCTCCACCTTACAGGTTTAAATCTTCCACTTGCCATATAGGCATATGTGTTCCTTCCTCTGTACAACAGGTATAAATCCTAACACACCTGCCCTAGAGACCATGTTCTTTTACTTGCCCTAAAGGTATGAATATCTTTATACTTACCCCAGAGACTTTAAAGTCCTTTCCCGTGCCCTACAGTTATAAATCCACTTATGCATGTTCTATAGGCATAAAACTCCTTTCTCCTGTTTAAAAGGTGTAAATCTCCTTACGCATGCCCTATAGGCATTCAAATCCTTTCCCCTACTGTTATAGTTCCCCTTACACAGGTTCTGTAGGCATAAAACTCCGATCTCATAGAGGGAGAAACTCTTTACGCTTGCCCTATAGGCAATAAAGTCATTTTACCTGCCTTATAGGTAAAAATCACATTATATGTATTCTATAGGCACAAAACTACTTTGTCCTACCAAAAAGGACCTCTGCCCTATACATATAAGACCCCATTCGTCGGCCCTTAAATTTCCCTACCCATTACCTGCACTAAAGGCAAAACAATTCTTTAACCTATGCCACAAGTATAAAACCACCTACACCTGCCCGATAGGCATAAAACTTCTTTTACCCGTCCTAGAGGCAAAGTGTAGGTAGTCTCAACACCTACCTACAAGCTAAAAACAAACTAAAACTACCCTACATGTAATAATCTATCTGCCATACGGGCATAAAGTATGAAAGAGAGATGAACTGCTGTGCAGAAATAATTCATGAAGCTTGAAATCACAAGTGGTCTATTAAAAAAAGTCCATTACACACACACACACACACACACACACACACAACGTGTAAAAAAACCATTCTATGGACAAAAAGTGTGTGTGTGTGTGTGTGTTGTGCCCTCAGAGCACGACAGCATTTGGAATGAAGTGCTCACTCTTTCAGTCATGCTGGAGATTATGTAAATGAGACCTCTCTGTCAGCCAATGGCCTGCGGCACCTCGTCTCCCGGGCCTCTTGCCTCACTGTGTGATTTTCACTCACACATTTACTACACTAGTAGAACTGTGGACAGTTGGTCTGAGTGTGAGTGTGTGTGTGTGTGTGTGAAAGAGAAGAGTGAGAGTGAGAGAGCTTTTTGCTGTGGGCGAAAAAGTAAAAAAATGTAGTGAATCAGCAATCTGTAAATTCTGTGTGTGTGTGTGTGTGTGTGTGTGTGTGGTCTTTACCTGGCTGGTGTCCATATACGTGTCACAGCTGATTGGCTGAGTAGCCGTGACTGTGTTTAACCCGATTACCGTGGTGATGATGCCATTCTCCAGTTTCCGAAGAGCCACGCCGTCCACGAAGAACACTGAGCCGCGTTTATCCACTGCAATACCTGCAACGAGCCAAACAAAATGTCTCTGACATCACTTCCTGTTACAAACCAGCACCAAAATGGTGTCGGGCTATGACTTTAATGCGATGACTTCGGCGCATGCTGTTATATTTTCAAAACCAACAAAACAGATGCTGAGCGATCTGACAGCTGAGCCCTCCAACTAAACATCATCCAGCTCTCTCAGTATTACTCACACGTGTGTGTGTGTGTGTGTGTGTGTGTGTGTGAATACAGACAGCAAATAATCTTTATTGCTGCACTCAATAAATAAGCCAGACTGCAATGGAGGGTTGACTTAAGTGGCTTATCTTTTATTTATTTATTTAGCTTAACCTGGTACACACACACACGCGCAGATTTTTTCCTACAGTTGAATAATACAACCTTACAGCCTGTCAATCAAACGCTACACATTCTCCTTCACCTTCTCCATATTTTTAGACCTATTCTATGAGGACGAGTCAAAGCTGTCATGTATTCTTATCATTATGAGGGCCACACACACACCATCAAACGTCTGATCATCTTTAATTGGAACAAGTGTTTTGTCCTTCATGAGTCAAAAAAAAGAGGACTCTCACCCTCTGCTCTATCATTCTTTCTCTGCATCCCTATTACTCTGCCACACACACACACACACACACACACACACACACACACACACACACACACACACACACACACACACACACAC
>JAOTRA010000023.1:5111985-5123383 GCA_026260255.1 Pseudolaguvia tuberculata
CACACACGCACACACACACACACACACACACACACACACACACACACACACACACACACACACACACACACACACAGAGTTATACCACATTTATGGCAGACGTTCTTATCCAGAGTGACTTACATTTTTAGAACTTTTTGTACAGCTGAGCAATTGGGTGCTAAGGACCCACAGTGGTTGCTTGGCGGAGTTGGGATTCGAGCCAGACTTTCTAATATCACTTGCAGAATATTTCCAGAGTTCCAAATTCGGTTCAGTGTTCAGTAATCGCTTCCGCAAAGCTCGTGGAATTCCGAATTTGGTTTAGTGATCTGTAATCATTCCTAAAATGTTTCCAGAATACCGAATTTTCTTCAGTGATTTGTTACCACTTCTGGAATGTTCTCGGAACTACAAATTTTGTTCAGTGACCTGTAACCACTTCTAAGAATTGTCAGAATGCCAAATTCTGTTCTGTAGACACAAACTGGAATGTTCAGCTGGCTACAATGTTAGTTTTCTAATGATCCGGAATCACCCGGAATTTCACCAGCAATTCCGACAACTGTCCTTCCACAGGACTGTGTTGGAGCGTATATATGTGTGTGTACCACGTTGATGTCAGCGTGGATGAGCCGCAGCTCCTCCACGTGCGCCATCTTCTCCTGTAGCAGCAATTCCATTTCCTGTTTGTATTCCCGCAGGTGTTTCTCCTCGGATTCCAGCGTGGCAAACTCAGAGCGCAGCCGAGCCTTCAGCTTCTCCATCTGCACCGTCTTATTCCTACACACACACACACACACACACACACACACACACACACACACACACACACACAGAGGAAGTGATGCACAAACATCTGCAACGTCCACATTTACCTCAGAAACTTGGAGACATATCCCGATAGATAAAAATCACACAATTTCGCATTGCCAGTTAACGAATAAATGATATGATATGTGATATAAGGTCGCCATTTAGGGAGGGAAAACTCCTCCAGTTTACACACCCGAGTGCAAAAGTTGTACTTTAATTATTAAAGAGCGAGTTAAAACGTTTTCGTTTATCCATTAATATAATAATCTATTAATTTACATTAATTGATTATTTGCTGTATGGCGAATCTTTTTATTAACCAATAAAAAGTAGCGAGCTATGGGACGTACTCGCACGAGCGCGCTAATTGGAATATCCATGTAATAACAATAATAATAATAATAATAATAATAATAATTAACAGACATTAAATGGACTCAAATCTTTTCGCTCGCTTTAAATAGTAATGGTTTAAAATAATTATGTTTATAAATATATTGTAATTTATAGTCCTAAAAACCGCCTGAGGTGGAAACTAGCGGCTCGAGCGGACAATAGCTAAAGCTAACACTCCTGACTGAACTCACCGGATTTCTTTAATGTTCTCCAACTTGCTCATGATTTCTTGCTCGTCCGCCATCTTTTCTTCTGGTTTTATTTTTATTTTCAATTTTTTTTGTTTCACGAAACGGAATTAAAACGCGACTTTTCTTATCCGTCGTATGTGACACATAACGCGGACACGGATGCTAAAACCGCTAAAGGACTACAACAACCCAGCTGTTAGACACTCACTATCCCATGATGCATTACAAACACGGAAGCGGATGTGCGTTAAGAAAGGCCAGAAAGGTTTAAAAAATTTGTAATAGATACAAAAATATTTTTACAATAAATATATTATTTACATGTATTTAATTTGCTTTAAAACATTGTTGAAAACATCTTTTTTTGTTTTTTTTTTATTAATTAATTCATAAATAAATTAATACATTGAATGGTAAATGTATTTTACAATTTGTATTGCATACTATTTGATATCTCATTTAAACTTATTGTTATACTGCTAACAACAACAACAACAACAACAATAATAATAATAATAATAATAATAATAATAATAATAATAATAATAATACATATATTGACCTCGAATGAATACTGTGATAAAATTACTTATTTAAGTCGATAAACACGATCTCTTTTTCTTTTTTCCTTTTTCTTCACCCTCACCAGTCGGATGGTTGCGTGCGCATGCAGACTTTTGTGGAACCGACAGGGGGCACAAACACGGGTGCGCGCACACACGCTCGAACGCACGCACGCGCACAGTGTGGGAGGCAGCGCTGAGCGCGAGCTGATGCTGTACCACGGATGTAGGGGGTTTTGCCCGGTGTTTGTGGGTTTTTTTCTTTTATCGGTGTCGTTTTAATATTTTAAGCGGCTTGATCTTCATTTTTACGTCCACAGAGAAGAAAAACGGTGCTGTCTCGCGCGCCGTGATCGCTTAGAACAGAGTGAGATAAAGAGAGAGAGAGAGAGAGAGAGAGAGAGCAAGCGCGAGCCCGAGCCCGAGCCCGTTTAAATGCGCTCGCACTATAAATAAATGTTTTTGGAGCTGGCAGCGCCCGCAAATGCAGGCCCGCTGCTGCAGCGCTCTATTCCGCACATCGAACGTGTTTTCCGGGTCAAAGTGAGCTGCAGCGCCCACATACACACCCACACACGCACCGAAACCGGGACGCACACCGACATCGTGCACGACACTCATCCCGAACGCAGGAGCGAGCTCGAGCCCGGCGGCGGTCTGGTCGTGATCATCCACGATGGAACGGAGGAAGACTGCAGTAGGGCTAAAGTAAGTGCGCTCAGGAACCTGACGGCATCACGACGTGTTTACTGAGGACCTGCTCCTCATCACCCCTGCAGACTCACCTCAAGAGTGCAACATGCAGGAATACACACACACACACACACACAGACACACACACAAATATAGACACACAGATCAGACCTCATGCACAGACAGGTGAAGATTTCGGGTTATATAATAATAAGCATTTTGCCCTGCTGTTAGAATGTTAGAGGATAAGCATCATCAGAGTAATTATTTGCCTCTAACAGCCCACCACTGACAGCCACATGCCAACAACTACAATGTTTCTCTTGTTTTGGGGAAAAGAAAAAACAGTACCTTCATCAGTCTTTTGTGGAACCTCAGAAACCTTTCATTTTCTTACTGACACTGGAGACTCCTTCTCTAGCTACTGCGTCACTGATGTCACTGAGGTGATGTCACTGAGGTTCAGCTGCTCAGAATGAACAGAAGTCTGTCCCCTCCCATGATTCCTGGGGCGCTGATGGGAAAATTAGGAAGATTTGTGCCTGTTGCACATTGGGGCCTCCCAGAGATCTGTTTATTGGTAGTAACAGTGCCCAACCACATATTACTTTAAAACTGTTAGCAGCACCCTCTACGACTCTAAACGCTGGCATAGAACTGATTTTTTTTGTACAATGTAGCCCCGCCCTGCTAATAAGTTTATTGTTGTTGTTTTTTTTAAACTGCACTGTACCAACAGCGGGGGGGGGGGGAGAGATTGATGTTTATGCTAAATCATTTTAGTCAATTGTGTCTTGTTGCATGGTAACTAGCGTTTCTTCCCTTTCTGTTACGTGTCGATGACAACACAAGGCTAAATCTACATATTTCTTCTTCAACATTTTAGACTAGCTAGTCATTTTGAATCAAACATTCTGCTAAAGCTAACATTGATGTGAGGTGATGTACGTCTGTCAGAGATTTGGACATGTCTCACAGATTAGCAAACCTTAAATTCTCCATGTTTATAATGTTATTAATTACCGATCGATCTGTTTTGAATAAAATGTAGCTTAATTCTAAAAAGATGATCAGGCTATGATAACGACCACTGTGTTTACAGAAATGAATGCAGTGTGTGTGTGTGTGTGTGTGTGTGTGTGTGTGTTCAGGAAGCTAGCTTTCTAGCAGCCATGATGCACAGGATGTATGGAGAATGCGTGTGTATCTTTACCGCGGGCCTCGAACAGACCTGATGCTCTGCTTCACGTCAAAACACACTCCACTTGTTGCTATGAGACAAGCTGAATTGTGTGTGTGTGTGTGTGTGTGTGTGCTGCTTGAGTGCAAGTGGCCATGCTGCTTTTCCAGCCTGTGCTATGGAGGAGGTGAGGATGGAGAGCAGGAAAACAGGTGCTGAGAGACGGGGGAAGAAAATCAAAAGGGACAGGGAAAGAGAGTGAGAGGGATGGAAAGAGAGAGAGAGAGAGAGAGAGAGAGAGAAATAAAGTAGAAGAGTAAGACAGAGAGTGAGTGTGAGAGAGACGAAAGGGGAGGGAGAGGAAAAAAGAAAGAAATGAAAGTGTGATACAATGATAAAGTGAGAAGGAGTGAAAGAGAAACAGAGTGGAGGAAGGTTTTAAGATGCCATATTCAGGCATGTGGAAACAGTTCATTGAATCACCGTTTGTCGGCCATGTTGGGAAAGTTTGCAGTTTACGTCGATATTGTGTAAAAGCCATAACACCAGCAAACTTCATCTACACTCTTACTTCCTGTTAGGATCAAACAGTTTCTGGTGTTCCCCTCACTGTCTAATGGATAACCGACCTTCACTGGGCTTACTGAATCACAGACACACTCAGCCTGCGTTCACACCCAGCGAGCATGATGGCGTGATACCCAGAGCCCATATGACATCAGAGTACTTCTACAAATCTGTTCTTGTTCCCACTGAAGGCTTGGATCCCAGTCCAACTCAGGAGTGTGTGTAGAAAAGAACTTCCTGTTTGTAAAGATGGCAAAATTCCAGCACAGCCAAACCCAGCATGCAAGAACACAGGAAACTGTTAGCACAAAGAGTAACCGAGGAACCTGAAGAGATGTTTAATAACAGTCTGTATGAAGAAAGTAACAAATATTACACTGGTTCAAGGGTGTAAATATCTTGAACATCAAACTTGGACCACTTTACTTGACTAACATTTTAACCAGATGCCATCTACTGAAGTTCCAGACTAACCCTATACAAGATAAGCACTAAACACACTTTCACCATCAATTTTGGGCCATTATGAAGTTTGGCCACAATAATAGTGCCACAAACATAACATTACATTACAGCAAGGGTATCAAGACTTGGTCCTGGAGGGCCGGGGTGTCCTGCAGGGTTGGCCTCCAACCCTAATCACACCTGAACCAACTTATAAAGTCTAGTGGTTAAGGCGTTGGACTAATACCAGAAAGACTATGGTTTGAATCCAACCTCCACCATGCAACCACGGTGGGCCCTTGAGCAAGGCCCTTAAACTACAATTGCTCATTTGTAAAAAAAAAAAAAAAAGACCAAATAAGTCACTCTGGATAAGAGTGTCTGAGTGCCCAAATGCCAAACTGTAACTGTAAACTGTTATAAAGATCCTGCTGGGTTTACTTGAAACTTGCAAGTTGGAGCTAAATTTTGTAGCATACCCTGACACTCCAGGACCAACATTGGTAATCTTACTATTAACAAAAAGTATCTCTTGGAGGTACCTCCCCTTAGAATAGTCCCAACAACCCAATGTTCCAAGGAGTTGGCTGCAAAGACAGTGGCTCAGCCGAAGAACGTCAACGTCTGTTAGATGTGGAATCTGATCTTTCTATGCCAGGGGGTGTCCAATCTTCATTCTGCAGGGTCAGGCTTTCCTGTCAAGTTTAATTCCGACTTGCCACAACAAAGCTACCTGTAATTTTCAAGTTAACCTAACAATTTCTTGATTAGTTGGCTCCTGACCAATAGGGGACAGTGTTGACATATGTCCACTGGATGCATTACAAGGGGTCATTCATTTATTCTTCTAACCTGCTTATTCCCTAATTTGGGGACATTGGGGCTACTGGAGCCTATCCCAGCGCACACAAGATAAAGGTCAGGGGTACACCCTGGACAGGACACCATTTCAGGGCCACATATAGACGAACAACCACACACACTCACACCTATGGGCAATTTAAAATCACTAATCAATGTACATTTTTTTGGATAGTGTGAGGAAACTGGAGAACCTCATGACGAACAACTCGGAGATAATTTTGTCAATTCTTTGCATCACTGATCTGAAGTCAGCTGCAATGCCAGAGCAAATGCTAAGATCAGCAGAAGTACTACCAAAAAACTGCCGGAAATGTGGAGCTAACCCTGGAGACAACGGGAACTGATCTGAGACCAGCTGCTGACTGAACCTAAGACTTAAGCCTGACCTGGCATCAGTTTTTGAAGCCACTGGTCTGATATCATGTAGTAGAGTGGAGGTGGAAACGGGACCCTGAGGGCTGCGGCGTCACGACTCGGAAAAACGGCTATGTCACAGTGAGGAAGGAAGGAACGCACTCCGATACATCTGCAGAGATGGAGAGGATAAAAAGGAATAAGAGGAGGAAGTGAAAGAAAGACGAGGGAGGGGGAGCAACAGAGAGAGAGAGAGAGAGAGAGAGAGAGAGAGAGAAAGCCCCTAATGTCGTAATATTGAAATTTCTAGGGATGTGTTATTCTCATACATTGCGTATTGCATAACACACACACACACACACACACACACACACACACACACACACATACACACACACACACACACACACTTCATCTTCATGCCATGGTAATGTTTACATGTGCAGCTCCATGTGACTCTGTGATAGGTGTGTATGTGTGTGTGTGTTTCAGGCTTGCCCAGAGAACATTGTGCAGTGTTTTGTGTTAGTCGTGACTGCTAAAAAGCAGTTAGCTGATGACAGGACTGCGTTGCTAGGCAACCGGTGTCATGAGCACGGAGAAGCCTCTCATAGCTGGATGGTGATATCGGCTTACACACACACACACACACACACACACACACACACACACACACACAGCCCACACCACTGCACTGTTTGCAGGTACATAGGAAGATGCACACATACAGTCACACACACACGTACACATATATATATATAATACATATATAAAGCATTTGTGTATGTATGTGTATGAGTATTTTTAATGCGTTATAACACCAGAATCCAGATGCTGGATGTACCTGTATAAGTGGACAGGGTTCTGGATAAAAGTCACGCACAACATATAATATATCCCAAAATGTTAGCTAAACTAGTTTGATAAAGAGTCTCTCTCTCTCTCTCTCTCTCTCTCTCTCTCTCTGCAGGACTACATCGTGTCTCTGATCTCTCCGGCGCAGAGGCATCATGAGCGTTTGACTCTGTGGCTCCAACGCCGTCTTTGTGAGCCGGAGAACTCTGAAGTCCTAGAGTATGCGCCCGAGCTGATGGAGGACGAGGAAGGAGAGGAAGAAGGGAGTAGCTCGGAGAGTGAAGGAGGAAGACTGAGTGCAGGGAGAGGACACGGAGGAGGTAGAGGAAGCAAATGTGAGATGATAATGGCGACTAAACCTCACCGCCAGCTGTGTCGCTCTCCATGTTTGGACCGTCCAAGTTTCAGCCAGAGCAGCACGGTACAGGAACTGCGGACTGACGATTCTCCAGCCACTCCTCCTTCCTTGTCATTGGCACCACCCACTCCTTTATTGGGCCACGCTCCTTCAGACCGGGACTACCAGAGTAAAATGGAATTTGCGCTGAAGCTTGGCTACTCTGGTGAGCAGGTGGAGGCCGTGCTGAGCAAACTAGGGCCAAGTGCACTCACTAATGATGTCCTGGCTGAACTAGTGCGTCTTGGGAATAAAGGAGAAATCGAAACACAAACGCAGACGCAAACGTCTAGTGGATTAACTGCAGCCGGGTTGATGCTACTCCCACGTAGTTCTGGAGGTAAAGAAGCCGTGAGTCCTGAAGCGTCAGTCGAGGAAGAGACAAATGACACGTACGATAACCTCCGACCCATCGTTATAGATGGATCCAACGTGGCCATGAGGTACCAATTTTATTCGCCAAGTTTCAGAAAACTGCATGACTTTTCCTAGATGCAGGTCCCACAGAAATGAGAGATGGGCTGAAATAATACTGTCCAAAATTTTAGACATCACAATTATTGACAGCAGGACAGGTGTGGTCCCTGCCAACAGTCTACATACATTTTATATATGTGCTGCTATTTTATGGTTATGTGTAGACTGGTGTTTCAACCTGTGTATAATTTCTTGTGTATATGAGTAACTTGATGTCTGGGATATTTTGTAGCCATGGAAACAAAGAGGTTTTCTCATGCCTGGGCATCCAGTTGGCAGTTGACTGGTTCCTGGACAGAGGACATAAAGACATCACTGTATTTGTACCGGCATGGAGGAAAGAGCAGTCCCGTCCCGATGCTCCTATCACAGGTGAGTATGTCGCGAAACCCTAGACTACTAAGTGCTTAGCATGTTTATATGAATAAAATCCTGTAAGGACATATAAGGAATGATGTTAACTCTGTGTTCAGATCAGGAAATTCTGAGGAAATTGGAAAAAGAGAAAATCCTAGTTTTCACTCCTTCACGTCGAGTTCAGGGACGGCGGGTGGTTTGTTATGACGATCGGTTCATCGTCAAACTGGCGTGCGATTCTGATGGCATCATCGTGTCCAATGACAACTATCGAGATTTGCAGAATGAAAAGCCAGAATGGAAAAAGTTTATAGAGGAGCGGCTTCTGATGTACAGTTTTGTCAACGACAAGTAAGATTCACTTGTTATTTCCTTTGTGTTCCTATGGTAACTCTTACGATAGTGGTTTCCATGTTTTTAATGTAGATTTATGCCACCTGATGACCCGCTGGGACGACATGGCCCAAGTCTGGAAAACTTTCTCCGCAAGCGACCAGTTGTCCCGGAGCACAAAAAACAGCCGTGTCCTTATGGTCAGTACAGCAAATGTAGGGAACTCTGTATATCCTTATAAACTAGATTAAAATCAACTAGTACGTCAAAGTATGGTTTGGGTTTTTTGTCTTTATTGTTTGTTTTTTTAAACTGTAGGTAAAAAGTGCACATACGGCCACAAGTGCAAGTACTACCACCCAGAGAGAGCAGCACAACCTATACGATCTGTAGCAGACGAACTCAGAGCTTTCGCCAAGCTATCTGCTGTTAAGACCATGAGCGAAGGTGCTCTTGCAAAATGCAACGCATCTGGCACCACAAAAGGAGATTGTTCCGATGTTAAACGGGTGGCGCCAAAACGTCAGTCAGACCCTAGCATTCGCTCGGTGGGCTGCGAGCAGGAAGAGCGTCTCTGTCCGGCTCGGAAAGCCGAAACTAACTCGGTTCCGTCTTTAGTGACAGCTCTTAGCGTCCCGACCATGCCACCGACAAAAAGTCATGCAGCCGGAGCATTGAACACTCGTTCCGCCAGTAGTCCAATACCAGGCTCACTACATTTCACACACAGCTCACTAGAACATGCCGGCAGTATCCAATACCCTCCTATCTTGGTCACCAACAGCCAGGGTGCCTCTGTGGCATACAGTGAACCTTTTCCCAAATATGATTCTGTTGTTAGTGATCATGGTTACTATTCGATGCTGAGCGATTTCTCCACAATGAGCTTAGGAAGCATGCAAGACAGCTTCTGTAGCTTGGAACAACCAGATCCAGTCGGAGGGGGATATAGTGGTCGAGCATCCAGCATTTGCCCTGAATCTGGACGCAGCCATTCCTCAGATTCTTTCTCTTACAGTGGCGATATGTACTCCATGGAAGGTAGCTTGGATGATGGAATGAAGGTTCCACCATCTGTGCAGTCACAAGCACAGTCTCGTTTGCAAGCATTTGCTCATGGGTTTCACCATGAGGCTTTGACAAGAGTCCAAAGTTATGGCACGGATGAACCCAAACCAGGGCCACGTAAGCAAACCTCCGCCCACCTCGTGCCTCACACACAGCACCCGGTGGTTGCAGCTCGATCCAGTTGCCCAGGTGACTATCCTCCACTTCCCCAGAACATGTTGCCTTCTTCCGGTCCTGCTCAACCCGGCAGATCTTTGGGAATGACCCGGATGGACAGCATTTCAGATTCCCGCCTCTATGAAAGTAACCCTCTTCGACAGCGCCGGCCCCCTCTGTGTCGGGAGCAGCATGCCAGCTGGGATCCTTTGCCTTGTGGGAACGACCCTTATGGATACGGAGGTTACGGATTAACTGGAGCTCTCATGCCTTGCTGTGAACGAGTGATGGTTCGAAGCATGCCAGAAAAGATGGAACAAATTTGGAGGTCACCGTGGGATACGCCATTAGGACCTCATGGACCAGTTGAACCTCAAGAACGCCATCCGATCCCTGAACATCTGTACCAGACTTACCGAAACCTCTGCAATATCTTTCCAGCATACGTAGTCCACTCGGTTATGGAGAAGAATCCTCATATGACGGATCCTCAGCAGCTTGCAGCGGTTATTGTAACAAAACTACGGTCCTGTCATTGAGCAAATGAAGGAAAAGCAGCACATCTTACGCATTTTTTTTAAACCAGATTTACACAAGCCATGCTCATAAAAAGGCAGACTTTTTATTCCTGCTTTTTAATTTTTAATTTTACCACCTTAAAGATAATCCCATAGCCCACTTTTTTGCGTTAGCACCTTGATTCAAATAAGCAATGTGTAATTCTACACGGTTCTGGGTTCCCTCGTGTTTGGTTACGGGCATCATCGGTTTATTAAGCAATGGAATACTACATGTTCAAGGTTTAGGTTGTATAAAAATGCACTAATGGTGTATATCAAAAAGAGATACGTATAGGTTAGTGAAGGTTAGCTACTTTTTTTTAGCTAATTTACAGGGTGAATAGGGTGGCGTAGTTAGCATGGTCACCTCGCAACAAAAAGGTGCTGGGTTCAATTCCTGGTCAAGGGATCTTTCGGTGCCGAGTTTGCATGTTCTCTCCACACTTGCGTTGATTTCCTTTGGGTACTCTGGTTTCCTTCCACAGTCCAAAAACATGAACATTAGGTTGATTCGTGATTCTAAATTGACCATAGGAGTGTGTAGGTGTGTGAGTAGTGTGTGGCCCTGTGATGGACTGGCTATCTGTCTAGGGTGTACCACTGTCTCTCGCCCTATGTGCGCTGGGTTAGGCTCCAGCAAATCCCCGTGACCCTGAATAAGTGAATAAATGAGATTAAAGATGAAAGAATGAATAGTGCTGAATATTCCCAGGAATTTTTGATATGTACTTTTGTAGTAAATTGCTCGAAGGTAAAAAGCAGCTAAGAACGAATGTACTTGAAAATGTCAGAAAGGCTAATGAATGCATTGGGGATGCCAGCGCGTTTACGATTCCACCTGCACCAGTGTAAATATTTTGACTGTGCAAATCTTGTTGTTTTTTTTTTTTTGTCTCGTAAAAAGGTGAATACCTATTTCCCAAGGAGAGTTAGACTATGGAGTACCTCAAAGCATGAACTTTGAAACTTTTATTGCCTTACATTGTGTGACCTCACCACAAGTGTGTTAAAGTGATCTCTCTCTCTCTCTCTCTCTCTCTCTCTCTCTCTCTCTCTCTCTCTCTCTCTCTATCTATATATATATATATATATGTGTGTGTGTGTGTGTGTGTGTGTGTGTGTGTGTGTGTGTGTGTGTGTGTGTGTGT
>JAOTRA010000023.1:5181619-5192363 GCA_026260255.1 Pseudolaguvia tuberculata
ATTATTATTATTATTATTATTATTATTATTATTATTGAAAAAGTGGCAATCACGTGACTATAGTATTGGGGCGTGGTTTAGTTTTCCCGAGGGGGCGGGGGTATAAATACGACCCCCCGCGCGCGCTGTTCTCCGTAAATCTTCGCGCGCTACCGTTTGTCTGGGTATAACGCGACATAACGCGCTGAAAATGAGGAGCCTCCTGTTGACGTCACTGCTGATCTACACCAGCACGGGCATCACCACCGCGATCTACTGGCTGTAAGAACCACATTTCTGTATATTTATAAAGGAGAACATGTGTGGGTGTCTGTGTAGGGCCACATCAGACCAGGGTTCAGGGTTCGATTATGGGGTTAGAACCTGATGGCCTCAGGTGTGTGTGTGTGTGTGTGTGTGTGTGTAGGACCACATCAGATCAGGGTTCAGGGTTCGAATATGGGGTTAGAACTTGATGGCCTCAGGTGTATGTGTGTGTGTGTGTGTGTGTGTGTGCGCGCACGTGCGTGTTTGTCTGCTCAATTCGGCCCTTAGAACTTGAAGTGATCTGAACATTCTGAAGTTCTCTATGCAGATGTTCTCTTGAGAGGTTCTCTCTCTGGTTGTGAACCTCAGCAGAAGAAAGGAGACTGGATCTCATTTGAAGGATGGAGAACCTTTGAAATCCACAGAACTGTAGATCAGCAGCCAATCAGAGTTCAGTGTCTGTGTGTACGTGTGTGTGTGTTGGTCTGCTCAATTCGGCCCTTAGAACTGAAAAGTGATCTGAAGTTCTCTATACAGATGTTCTGTGTGTGAGCGCGTAAGTGCACGTTTAAATGCCACACACAGTGTCCGGACTCTGTAGCACTGCACTGAGGTCAAAGGTCACCATCTGTTGTAACTATAAAAAAACTACACACTTACACTCCACTCAGGTCAACCTTAGATTCACCATTTGAGTCACTCCAGAAAGGTCAAAGGTCATGAATTGAGATCGCTGAGTGCTACAGAACAGTGTCTGCCTACACATTTCCTGAAACGTGTGTGTGTGTGTGTGTGTGTGTGTGTGTGTGTGTGTGTGTGTGTGTGTGTGTAGGGGTCTCACGGTGAACGGTAGCTCAGTGGGCTGGAATGAGACGCAGCACTGCCGCTTGCTCCATGCACTGGTTCCAGACCAGCAGCAGCTATGCAGGAGGAACCTGGAGCTGATGCGCAGTGTGGTGCGAGCGGCTGAACTCAGCAAGACGTCCTGCAGACACGCATTCAGAGACATGCGATGGAACTGCTCATCTGTGGAGAGAGCCCCGCAATTCAGTCCAGATCTCGCCAAGGGTAAGACACACACACACTCCCTCTCTCTCTCTCTCTGCTTTTATGTCTTTCTCTCTCCCTGTCTATCTACCTCTGTCTGTCTGCTTATGTCTTTCACTCTGTCCCTGTATGTCTTTCTCTCTGTCCATGTCTGTCTGCTTATATGTCTTTTTCTCTGTGTCTGTCTGGTTATATATCTTTCTCTCTGTCCCTGTATGTCTGATTATCTGTCTGTCTCCCTGTTTGTTAGGTACGCGTGAATCTGCATTTGTCTTCTCTCTGTCCGCTGCTGTCCTCAGTCACACCATCTCCCGGGCTTGTTCCTCTGGTGACCTGCCCAGTTGTTCGTGTGCTGCGGCTCCAGCAGAACAGGCGGCGCCGGATTTCCGCTGGGGGGGATGTGGGGATAATCTTCGATTTGGATTGCAGATGGGTGCCGCCTTCTCCGACGCCGCTTTAAACAGCAGACGTGCAGCGTCCCCCGCAGTCCGACTGATGCACTTGCACAACAACGCCGTAGGGCGACAGGTGAGGGGTTTTACTGCATTATTGTAGGGTTTGAGTTTAATTTAACTCCGCCCACATTACGAACCCAACAGTCTCTCACTCATTCTGTCTGTATCTCAGGCTCTGATGGACTCTCTGGAGACGAAGTGCAAATGTCACGGGGTCTCAGGCTCGTGTTCAGTCAAGACGTGTTGGAAGTCCCTGTTGGACGTGGGACATGTCTCGTCTCAGCTCAAAGTTCGCTATCTCTCGGCCACTAAAGTGACGTCACGGCAGGTTGGGGCACGTCGCCATCTGGTTCCCCGGGACATGGAGGTGAGACCGGTACTGGAGACAGAACTCGTCTACCTGATCAGCTCACCTGATTACTGCAGCGTCAACGCAAAGCACGGCTCTCATGGGACCATGGACCGGTGAGTACACACACACACACACACTCTTTAGTTTAACACAAATGTCCAACATTAATGTGTGTGTGTCTGTTTTTCTCCACAGGCAGTGTAATAAGACGTCGAGTGGGAGTGACAGCTGTAATCTGATGTGTTGTGGGCGGGGCTACAACACCTACACAGAACAGGTGGAGGAGCGATGTCACTGCAGGTATCACTGGTGCTGCTACGTCACTTGTAAGAAATGCACACACACCGTGGAGAGACACGTCTGCAAGTGACTCACACACACATGTGTCCTGAACAGCATGGACAGACATGAACTCCAACTACAAGCACTACTACACTCAAGTTTCAAGTTGAAACACCACAGGAGGTGTGTGTGTGTGCGTGTGTGCGTGCGTGTGCGTGTGTGTGTACACACACATACATCACTGCGACGAATAAGACGTAGTGATTTTAAGTGACCTTTGACCCCTAATTCCTGGAAGGAGGCATGGGAATTGGTGTGTATATCAGTGCACACACACTGAACACACTGGAATGGGAAGTGTGTGTGTACATCTTGTTTCTATTTTGTAACGTGCTGCGGTGCATTCTGGGTAATCTGAGCTAATCTGTGTGTGTGAAATTTGTATCACATTGATGTAAACTGAACATTTGTGTCTGTATTTATTTAATAAAAACACTAAAGTGTGTGTGTGTGTGTGTGTGTTCATCTGAGTTATACGATCACATGACCACAAATACTAGGACCAAAGTAAATGATAATAATTATCTGATTGTGTTTGCATCAAAGACATTTTAGGATGTGAGCCATTAAACACACACACATATACACACACACACACACTGAGCCTGTCTTGCTGATTCCTTTGTCTTCTCAGGATTTGCCTGATTCTTATCTCACTGTCACAGGATAATATAACAATGAACACACACTCTCCCTCACACACACACACACACACACACAGATCTGTGGAGATTACTGTAATCTACAGTTAGAGTTTAAGCTGCTGATTCCTGTTGAGCTGCTTAGAAAAAGAGCTCAGCTTTCAGCACACATCATACACACACACACTCATTCACTCGCACACGTACACAAATTCACAAACATTCAGTCACTCGGACATGCACACACTCATAACACACACTCACTCACATATAGCCACACACTCTCAAACACATACTCACTGAATTAAACACATACACACTTACTCATACATTCACCTATACACACACTTACACTGACTCAAACACATACACACACTGACTCAAACACACACTTACACTGACTCAAACATACACACTGACTCAAACACACACACTTACACTGACTCAAACACATACACACTGACTCAAACACACATACTTACACTGAATCAAACACATACACACACTGACTCAAACACACACTTACACTGACTCAAACACACACACTTACTGACTCAAACACACATACTTACACTTAATCAAACACATACACACACTGTCTCAAACACACACACTTACACTGACTCAAACACATACACACTGACTCAAACACACACTTACACTGACTCAAACATACACACTCTGACTAAAACACACACACTTACACTGACTCGAACACACACACTTACTGACTCAAACACATACACACACTGACTCAAACACACATACTTACACTGAATCAAACACATACACACACTGACTCAAACACACACTTACACTAACTCAAACATACACACACTGACTCAAACACACACACTTACACTGACTCGAACACACACACTTACTGACTCAAACACATACACACACTGACACTGACAAACATACACACACTGACTCAAACACACACACTTACACTGACTCGAACACACACACTTACTGACTCAAACACACATACTTACACTGAATCAAACACATACACACACTGACTCAAACACACACACTTACACTGACTCAAACATACACACACTGACTCAAACACACACTTACACTGACTCAAACATACACACACTGACTCAAACACACACTTAACCTTACTCAAACACATACACACACTGACTCAAACACACACTTACACTTACTCAAACACATACACACACTGACTCAAACACACACACACTTACACTGACTCAAACATACACACACTGACTCAAACACACACACACTTACACTGACTCGAACACACACACTTACTGACTCAAACACACACACACTTACACTGACTCAAACACATACACACACTGACTCAAACACATACACACACTTACACTGACTCAAACACATACATGCACACACAAACACACACGGTATTCAGGTGTTGTTTTTTAAACATTTATTCTAAACTGTATTTTTTAAAGAATTTTTCAAAATTTCTATCTTTATTGCTTTATTAAAATTATTGCTGTGATCTGCTGCCACTTACCGGTTGTAAACAGTGGGATTATATTTTACACAGAAATTCTATTATTTATTTCAATTTTAATAATGATTAAAATATTTAATAAGTAAAAACTTGTAAAACAATTATTCAACACAAAATAATTAAATTTACAATCCAAACGGGATGCAGGAAGTTGTTGCGCACGCGAAGATCACCACACCGGAAGAGACGGAAGCCGAAGAGGGTTTTGAACTTAATCATGGCGTCTGCAGAGGAACGCGTCCAAACAGACGAATATGAAGAAGCTCCGCCGCCCAAACTGTCCGATTTATTAGATTCCGGATGGAAATTATATGAAGAGTTAGAGAAAAGCTACGAAGCCACGAACTCGGACTGCGTTCAGGTTAAAATCAAACGCGGGATTAAACAGCTGGAGGAAGCGACCAGGATGGTGACCCAGCTTGACCTGTTCAGGTAAAAAAAAATATCGTAATAATAATAATAATAATAATAATAATAAATATTTTAATGGTATAAAACACGCGTGGCTTCAAACGCAACACTACAGTGAAATGAATAAAAACCTTCACAACATCAGCATAAACACGCGCGCGCTCAGTATTTATACCGCTTTAATTCACTTATACTGTCAGTATTTATAGTGCTTCAATTCAGTGTTTATAGCGCTTTATTTCGGTGTTTATAGCGCTTCAGTTCAGTGTTTATAGTGCTTCAGTTCAGTGTTTATAGTGCTTCAGTTCGGTGTTTATAGCGCTTCAATTCAGTGTTTATATCGTTTTAATTCAGTGTTTATATCACGTTAATTTACTTATACTGTCAGTGTTTATAGCGTTTTAATTCAGTGTTTATAGCTCTTTAATTCACTTATACTGTCAGTGTTTATGGTGCTTCAATTCAGTGTTTATAGCGCTTTAATTTGGTGTTTATAGTGCTTCAATTCAGTGTTTATAGTGCTTCAATTCAGTGTTTATAGTGCTTCAATTCAGTGTTTATAGTGCTTCAATTCAGTGTTTATAGTGCTTCAGTTCAGTGTTTATAGCGCTTCAATTCGGTGTTTATAGCGTTTTAATTCAGTGTTTATAGCTCTTTAATTCACTTATACTGTCGGTGTTTATAGCGCTTCAGTTCGGTGTTTATAGCGCTTTAATTCAGCGTTTATAGTGCTTAAATTCAGTATTTATAGCGCTTTAATTCACTTATACTTTCAGTGTTTATAGTTTTTCAATTCATTGTTTATAGTGCTTCAATTCAGTGTTTATAGTGCTTCAGTTTAGTGTTTATAGCGCTTCAATTCAGTGTTTATAGCGCTATAATTCGGTGTTTATAGCGCTTCAATTCAGTGTTTATAGCGCTTCAATTCAGTGTTTATAGCGCTTCAGTTCGGTGTTTATAGCGCTTCAGTTCAGTGTTTATAGCGCTTTAATTCACTTATACTGTCAGTGTTTATAGTGCTTCAGTTCAGTGTTTATAGTGCTTCAGTTCAGTGTTTATAGCGCTTCAATTCAGTGTTTATAGCGCTATAATTCGGTGTTTATAGTGCTTTAATTCAGTGTTTATAGTGCTTCAGTTCAGTGTTTATAGCGCTTCAGTTCAGTGTTTATAGCGCTTTAATTCAGTGTTTATAGTGCTTAAATTCAGTGTTTATAGTGCTTTAATTCACTTATACTTTCAGTGTTTATAGTTCTTCAATTCAGTGTTTATAGTGCTTCAGTTCCGTGTTTATAGCGCTTTAATTCAGTGTTTATAGCGCTTTAATTCAGTGTTTATAGCGCTTTAATTCGGTGTTTAGCGCTTCAATTCAGTGTTTATAGCGTTTTAATTCAGTGTTTATATCACGTTAATTCCCTTATACTGTCAGTGTTTATAGCTCTTTAATTCACTTATACTGTCAGTGTGTATAGCTCTGTAATTCACTTATACTGTCAGTGTTTATATGATTCTAATTCAGTGTTTATAGCGCTTTATTTCACTTATACCGTCTGTATTCATAGTGATTCAATTCACTTATACTGTCAGTGTTTATAGCACTTTAATTCATTTATACTGTCAGTGTTTATAGCGCTTTAATTCATTGTTCATAGCTCTTTAATTCATTTATACTGTCAGTGTTTATAGCACTTTAATTCATTTATACTGTCAGTGTTTATAGCGCTTTATTTCACTTATACCGTCAGTATTCATAGTGATTCAATTCACTTATACCGTCAGTGTTTATAGCACTTTAATTCATTTATACTGTCAGTGTTTATAGCGCTTTAATTCAGTCTTCATAGCTCTTTAATTAATTTATACTGTCAGTGTTTATATGATTCTAATTCAGTGTTTATAGCGCTTTATTTCACCTATACCGTCAGCATTCATAGTGATTCAATTCACTTATACTATCAGTGTTTATAGCGCTTTATTTCACTTATACTGTCAGTGTTTATAGCGCTTTATTTCACTTATACTGTCAGTGTTTATAGAGCGTTTATTCAGTCTTCATAGCTCTTTAATTCATTTATACTGTCAGTGTTTATATGATTCTAATTCAGTGTTTATAGCGCTTTATTTCACCTATACCGTCAGCATTCATAGTGATTCAATTCACTTATACTATCAGTGTTTATAGCGCTTTATTTCACTTATACTGTCAGTGTTTATAGCGCTTTATTTCACTTATACTGTCAGTGTTTACAGAGCTTTTATTCCGGGTTTACAACACTGTAGTTCAGGGATTATAAGGAATTAGGGATTATTATATAAGGCCAGCATATTTTCCACTTCAGCAGAGCTCCACAAGACCTGATCACCTGAACAGTTTGTTGGATTCTGTCTCGATGCCTCCATGGTCGAATCAGTGCCCAGAAGCAGCAGTAAACAAAAGACAAGTGAAAACCCCTGTGGCATTTGCCCACAGCCTGCTAAAAGGATGGACGCTGGAAAAGTGCCATTTTTCAGATGAATCTTCTGTTGAATTACACCACAGTTGTCGGCATGAATCCGAGATTCACCCAGAAAACAGTTAGGTTTGGTAGCTGATTAATCGGGGTCTGGGGTTACATTCTGTATGGAGGCGTGCGAGAGATCTGCAGGGTGGAGACAACATCAATAGTCTAAAATACCTCTTATATTCCCAACCATAAAAGAGGCCAAATTCTGTAGCAGGATGGTGCTCCATGGCATACTTCCATCTCTACATCAAAGTTCCTCAAAGAAGTTGCTCCAGGATTGGCCTGTCCAGCCACCAGACATGAACATCATTGAGCATTTGTGGTAGGATGAAAGAGGAAGCATGGAAGACGAAACCAACGAATATTGATGAACTTTGGGAGGCATGCAAGACTTACTTTCTTTGCTATTCCTGATGATTTCTTCAATAAATTGTTTAACTTTCATTCACTTATACTTTCAGTGTTTATAGCGCTGTAATTCAGTGTTTATAATGGTCTATATAAATAGGTGGAGCTAATCTCTGTGATGAAAAATAAGTATTAGTTTGTGTGTGTGTGTGTTAGCCGTAACGAGGAGCTGGAGGAGATTTCCACGGCAGACCTGAGGTTCCTGTTGTTACCTGCGCTCCTGGCTGCATTGGTGCTGAAGCAGGTGGGCGTGGCTCAGCGTTTGGAGCATGTGCAGACGGCCCGTAATCACTTCCTGAACTTCCTGAAGTGCTGTAAAAATTACAACATCAGCTCATTCCATCTACCACCCGACATACACGACCCTGAGGAGCCGTCGTCAGGAGCAGAGATTAACACACCCAGCCCCGCCCACCAAACCCAAAGTGACCTTGTTGCAATGGCAACACAGAGACAGGCCAAAATTGAGAGGTGAGCCATGCTGGTGTTTTTGAGAATACGATACAAATTCCAGACCTGTGTGTGTACGTGTGTGTTAGATATCAGCAGCAGAAGCAGATGGAACAGAAGTTAGAAGAACTGCGAGCGCTGGTGGACGGTGGCTCGGTGGACGAGGAGGTGATGAGGGAGTTTTACCTGTTACAGGTGCGCAGATGGATCCCTCTTGCTCTCGAGGAAGTTCAGTCTATCGACCAGGAAGTCCAGATCCTCAAAAGGATGCCAGCTCTCAATCAGGTCCTGTAGCTAAACTAGGCACCCTGCGCTCATAGTTTGATGGTGGAACAGCAGTTTTAGTTTTTCTTTTCTGTTTCAGGCTCCAGTTCAGAAACCGAGACGTGCACCGATGAAACCTTTCATCCTCACCAAAGACGCCATGCAGGCCAAGTAAGCAGTACCGGGGGAGGGGGGATGTTCTACTTTAAATGTAGGTCAGTCTAAATAAGTGTCATTGTGTGTATGTGTAAGGGTGTTTGGTGCAGGGTATCCCAGTCTCCCCACAATGACAGTAGATGACTGGTATGAACAGCACAGTAGGAGGGGGCATTTACCCGACCAGGGTATACCTCAGAGTACAGGTACGTATACAAACACACACAGGGTATACATGAAGTATTGTGTAAAAGTTATCTGATTTTATAAAAGATGTGTGTGTGTGTGTGTGTAGCGCATGTGAATGCAGAGGAACGAGAGAAAGAAGAGAAAGAGAGAAAGGAGGAAGAGGATGATGATGAGGCTTTACAGAAGGCCAGAGACTGGGATAACTGGAAAGACACACACCGTCGAGGATATGGCAACCGCCAGAATATGGGCTGAAAATACATACACGCACAGTGGAGACACCAGAGAACTCACACACAACTCTGAAATAAACTTTTTCCAATTGATATGTGTGTGTGTGTAGGCAAGCAGCAGCACCCCCCCCCCCCCCCAATTACACAACTGCTTTAATTGTATATGGTAATGAGGCTCTTCTCTAGAGTGTGTTAAAGGTCAGATGTTTTTATTTCTTTTTACAGGATCCGAAGGTAAAAATTAGTTTAGGGTTTTTTGTTTCAGCAGCAAATTGAGATTTTGTACATTTGTTGATTTTCTGTTGTGGGGTTTAGATGAGACAACCTGAATAACAAGCAGAGATGAACTAATTAAAGTAAAAACAATTACATACATTAAACCACACACCCGTAGAGGCAAGCTTGAGGAGTGTGTGTGTGTGTGTGTGTGTGTCAGTATGGCCGACTGAGCTGAACTCGAGGAAGAACACTGCGATATTCAGAAATCTCGTAGGACAGAGCAGGGGGTGAAGCCATTGTCTGAAATATTAACATAATTTACACAATTAATAAAAAAAATAATCAAATAATTGACTCCTTGTGTGTGTGTGAGAGAGACCTGGTCATCAGAAGGTTGAGGTGAATGTGTCTGGAAACGTGGAGAGAGTGCGCGCTCCTCGTACAGGTTCCTGGTTTTAGTATATGGATTACTAAACACTGGAGACTGAGCCCCACCCTGTGTGTAGCTAAAACACACACACACGGATGCGGATGAATGGCGTCTCCCAGTTGGAATCTGTCCTCAGTTCAGATTAATCACATTTAAATAACAAAGAAAACAAAGCTACACAGAAACACGTGTGTGTACCTGTAAGATAGTCCCAGTGCTGATGGGTCTAAAGCAGAGTGTGGGACAGAGTCACTGTGAGAATATAAACACACATGCAGAATTAAACCAATGGTATTTCCAGCTCCAAATTGCCACTACTGTCATTAACAACCAATCAAAAACCTGGAAAACAGACACCATCTGTTAGTCCGCCAAACATTTCAATGCTTTGATCCAGAGCAACTGAGAAATTGTGGGATAAGAGCCTTGCTCTGGGGCCCACAGTGATGGCTTGGTGGTGCTGGGAATTGGACTCCGGTCTTTCTGGTATTAGTCTAAGACCTTAACCACCAATTCACCATTTCCCTTACCAAGTCCACCACTCTGTTAGTCCTGCAAGATCCTCTCTGCACACACAACATACACTTACCTATACAGCTGAGAGGACACCATCGGGACACCTAACTGCACTGGACTGTGGTGAGGAAGACTCTTAAACAGAGGAGATAAAAGTATACCGGTCAGAATACACACACAGACGGAGAGAGAAGTGGGGGGGGGGGGGTGTTGTAAAACCGGTAACTCACATTCAGGTCGGATGGAATAATCACTCTAGGAAAAAAAGTTGGTTCTGGAATAATTGTGGGCGCTTAAATTAGGCATCATTTTTGTGTTAAGTTGGTTTTAAGGCTTGGTGAAGATTAATGGCTCGCCCCTGAGCC
>JAOTRA010000023.1:5229055-5239920 GCA_026260255.1 Pseudolaguvia tuberculata
GATACACACACACATCAGATACAGATACACACACACACACACACACACACACACACACACACACACACAAACTCTATCCTGTGTATATGATTGTGTGTGAGATCAGTTGTGTTGTGTGTGTTTAGTTCTACATGACCTATGACCTTTATATCACCGCCTTCGCTGGAGCTGCAGCCACGCTCTTTGGCCTGGTAAGTGACCTTTCACCCCTACTCTGGACCCTGTCTCCCTCTACCCTGTCTTTATGTCACTCCTGTATGTCTCTCTCTTTCTCTCCTGTCTCATTCTCTGTTGTCTCCCTCACTCCCCCGTCACTCATATCTGTCTGTCTCTCGCTCTCTTCCTCATACTTGTCTTTCTTTCTCCCTCCTCCTGTCTTTGTCACTTCTGTCTGTCTCTCTCTCTCTCTCTCTCTCTCTCTCTCTGTCTGTAGATCCTGTATATCATAGCAACCACCTATAACTACGCTGTTCTGAGGTTTCTCGGCAGTAAGGGGATCCGTTGCTAGGCGAAGCATTGTTAGGTGTGCTGTTGCTAGGCGCAGCGTTGCCAGGCAACATGTCTCTTCTCTGATGCGTGCCGCTGCTCTGGCTGTTGCGTTGTCACGGCGACCGTGTCCATGGGGTTTCCGTTAACGTGGACTATAAACGACCCAGTGAGATTAACCCAACTCACAGAGTGACACCTAAACATTAAACTGTTAACCAATCAGCACAGAGCAGGGGTGGAGCCCCGCATTCAGCATGACATCATCAGATCTCGCAGTCTCTTTCTCAAACCATTTCTTCCTTTCATTTATTACTCCATCTCTCTCTCTCTCTCTCTCTCTCTCTCTCTCTCTCTCTCTCTCTCACACACACACACTAATTTAAAAGCTCTCATTTATAAATGTTGATTTTAAACATGTAAAGGTTGTTTAAATTTCTAACACATTTCTAAACTAGTGTGTGAGGACGTGTGTGTGTGTCCCCTCCAATGGTGCTACATGTGTGTATTAATATGAATAAATGATGTGTAACAGTGTAGATTTTATTTTATTGCACTTTGTGGGTTTTCGTTAATCCGCTACACAACAGTGTGTATGTTACACTGTAAACTGTCTCACATACTATAATAAATACCTTTAATCCAACCGCTGCTGTTTTCTTCTGTCTGTCCAAATAAACAAATGAAACTAAGATGTGACCTTTTTTTTATATTAGTTATTATTATTAATATTTATTTATTTATTTACACTTTTTTGCACATCCAGTCAGACGGCGGCCGGTCGGTCTTTGTAAACTCCACTGATGGACTGGTGGTGGAGTTGGTTAATAATGGTTAATGCTTAGTGTTTGTTAATGTATCTCTCTCACGCGCGCGCGCGCGAGACCAGTGTGTATAACTGAACGTGGAGTAATCGCTGCTGATGAAGATTAAATGGAGAAACACCACCTACTGACGAAATGTGGAACTGCAGCTTTATTACAGCGCAGAAAAACCGCTAAATGAGACAAGCCGTGTGCCACGTGCTTCTTTTATTCTTCTATCTTATATATATATATATATATATATATATAAAATTATTAACATTGTAGTTATAACTTGTCTTAACTTTGTCTTATAAACTTGTCTGTAGATCCGGTATATCAATAATAAGCCTTAAATATATTTAGCATAATCTGTCTGTCTCTCTGTCTGTCTGCCCTGATTTACATAAATGATTAAACTAGCGCAGGTGCTCATGCAGGATTTCCATGCTTTTCTTAGACACAAACTAACAAGATGATCTTTGACTTTTCACAGATGAAAACTCAGACATGCGATTTCTAGACATGAGGAAGGAAATGAAATGCTTCTGGACTGACGAAGATCTGACTGCTTTTCTGGAGTGGAAAGTTTCTGACATCTGCTGTAGGAGGCTCTGCTTTAGACAGGTGAAGGATTTGGAGGGTAAACAGTCTCCAGTAAATCTCCAAGTGGAGATCAGGTTATCTGAGTCATCAGACAGATGGATGACAGGTGGAAAAAGAGAATAGTTATTCAGGCAAGTGACAGGAAACAGGGAGCACTTTGGTGTGGACAGGCAGCGTAAAAAGTGAGCAGGAAGACGGACGTGTGTGGAGTGGACAGGAAGTCTGGAGGGAGTGTGTGGAGTGGACAGGAAGTCTAGAGGAAGTGTGTGGAGTGGACAGGGAGTCTGGAGGGAGTGTGTGGAGTGGACAGGAAGTCTGGAGGAAGTGTGTGGAGTGGACAGGAAGTCTGGAGGGAGTGTGTAGAGTGGACAGGAAGTCTGGAGGAAGTATGTGTAGTGGACAGGAAGTCTGGAGAGTGTGTGTGGAGTGGACAGGAAGTCTGGAGGGAGTGTGTGGAGTGGACAGGAGATCTGGAGTAAGCGTGTTTAGTGGACAGGAAGTCTGGAGGAAGCATGTAGATAGGAGGAAGCTTTGTTATTGGTTTTTTTCTGTAAGGCACCAGGAGATTCCGTGAAGCGATCAGAGTGCAGTCGCTATGGTTACGGCAAATCCAAACGGAGGAGCTCAAAGTGGTGGGTGGCGCCAGTAGTTGTAAAGGAGTTTAAACCAATGACTGAGAATCAGACCACCTGGAAGAAACACAGAAAAACAAAAGGAATCAAACTTTGTGTGTCACATGACATCATTCCAGTGAAGGTACAGACGTTCCTCTGTGATACACACATGAAACCGCTTTAGATCCTGACGCTCTCGCTGCCGTAGACGTTGTAACCCTGTCTGTACGTGGTGAAGTTCTGTGTGGTTGTCGTTGCAGCAGAAACAGTGTGTTTCAGGTTCGGTGCCGGATTCAGCAGTCGAAGGTGTTTGGTTTCCTGATTGGATTTATAACAGAACTCCACCAGTGCTACTGTCATAGCGAGACCCAGACCACCAACAAGGATGTAAAACACCCCAGCAACGTTACTGAGACTCAGCGCACTTGTCTTATCCTATGTAAACGCACACACATGCGCACACACACACACGCGCGCACACACACACACACGCACACAGCTGACACCTCACACCCTTTATTTAGCTTCCTTTCACAAACAGGAACTGGAAATGCACAAATTCTGTTAAACAAGAAGTAAAAAATAAAAATTTTGTTAAACAGGAAATGGAAATGCAGAGATTCTGTTAAACAGGAAGTGGAAATGCACATACATCTTAGATTTTCCTGCAGTATCTGTTCAGAACTTCAATCTACTTTGGACCAAAAGAAAATATCTGATTTAATATCGAGTTAAAATCAACAATCTCTGATCTCAAGCAGATCTGAACTAGAAGGGCGTTGATTGATCAGATGAGCTGTGAACACTTTGGACGTCACTGGAGAAAGACAGATTAGGACTGGACCAGTGCCTGTGGGGTGATGTGGATTGGACAGTAGGAGCAGGCTGATGTCTGATACTATATCTCAGATGGTGGGCAGATAGGATAATAATAAATGATCATCAAAAGTTAGACAGACACACACACACATTAGCAGCTTTTTCAAAAGTGAAAATGATAAAAACAAATAAATAATGAAAAATAAGAAGCGGAACAGATTAAGTAAAGATAATAAAGGTGATGAAGATGGTGGATGTTATTCCCCTCACTGAACTACTGCTGAAAACCTCACAGCTCTCAAAACTCATTGCAGGACACCTACATGATCAGCTGATCCACTGAACAGCTTCACATTTCAAACACAGACAAGCCTCAACAACACACACACACACACACACACACAGTTTTTGTAATGACCTTAAAAGTTTTGATGAATTCTAAAGGTGCAGTCTGTTTGGAAGAGTTGCGGTCGGAAACAGAGGGGTGGAGTCAAATGAGACAGAGGGGTGTGATTAGATGGGTGTATTCAGAGTGTGTTGAGAGAGGTGTGGCCAGAGCGGTGTGGAAGGGGTAGCTTAGTGGTTCAGGTGTTGGACTGATACCAAAAAGACTCGAAAGTTCGATTCCCTGCTCCGCCAAGCTACTACTGTGGGCCCTTGAGCAAGACCCTTAACCCCAAAAGGTGTTTCAGAGGGGTGGGGTTTGAGGGGTTTTGTCAGAGGAATGGAGTTTGAAGGGTGTGGCCAGATGGGTGGAGTTCGATACTTCCAACTGATATAAATGTGATGTCACAGTATTTATTGTTTATTGTCTGGTTTTGTGTTTAGTGATTTCGAGTTGATCTCCTCGGTGGTGGTCAGTAGGATGAGACGTGGGCGTGAGAGCATGTGACATTGGACTGACCTTACTGCCCGAGTCCTTGGTGCCACACTCCCCTTTATCGTACCACCACTTGTTTTTCAGCTTGTCTAAGATGCCTTGTTCACTGAGTTTCAATACTGCAAGGTTTACAGGAGTTCTTCACCGGGGAAATAACACACACACCATTCAACGCATTAACTCAACACACATTCAATACAACACACAGTTCACACACACACCGCACACACCAGCAACCTCTCTCAGGAAAAAGAAAGGGGAGAAGGGGGAAGGGTAAAAAAGACATAAGAGGCATCAAACAAACTGGTTACTCCAGTGACCTTTGACCCGTAAGATCCCACAATACAATAAACAAATGAAACTTTTTCAGCCAATCACATGAACAGCTCTGACATCACCACCAATATTTACATAAATATAAATTATCTGCTTTACATTGCTTCGGATTAGTTGGTGGTGATATGGAATGAGGAACCCTGTGATTGACCTGGACATCCTCAATGTCGCAGCACTCGCACATCTGAGGACCAATGAGATCCGTCTCATTCTCACAGAAAGAAAAAGAAAGATAGAAAGCAGAAGGAAGTAGGCAGGACGGGCAGAGCTAGCCTCGGCAATACCTTTACCATAGTTCCTGTTTCTGAAGGTCAAAGAGTAGCTCAGCAGGACTACCAAAAGAGAACCGGAGAGAGGCGTGTCACTGACTGAAGACATCATTATTAACATGTTTACAGAAACCCACGGGTTACAAACTCAAACACACCAAAACATCAAACCAGGGTCCAAGGACCAGACCAGTGCAGGAACTTTCTTTATGCCCAAACAGAATGTGTGCACAGGTTGTGATCACAACATGTGGAACAAAAAGAACTGGTGAAGTAGAACATCTGGCACTGTTCTGGTGAGTGAGATCAGTGAAGTTCTACACTTGATCTCACATCCTTCAGGTTCTCAGGTTGCGTTGTAATGCTTGTGGCTGTGTTTTGTTTGTAAGACAGGCTTGTGGTTTAACATCAGCGGATTCACTCAGACACACAACGTCTGGTGTTGTGCAACAGGATAACTGGGTTCTTACTTTTCTGTAAGGAAACAGTTGCAGTAATACATTTCTGCCACAGGGGTCTCCAGAAACACCCGGCACTATAATTATACAGAGGCATTTTAAGGTTTGTTGATCAGGAAACAGTGACTGGTGTGCCAGTTCTTACCTACAGAATCCAGTAACACACTCGGACCTGAATCCGAAGTTGAGTTTGAAGAGCTGTGTCTCTGAACTAGCATTAGTATTTTGTTTTTAGACAATTTTTTAGTTTTGCTCTATGAAGATAAAATCCTCCTATCATGCATTGACACTAGAAACAATTGAAAAACATGCAGTAACAGACCACCAGCTGCTCTTGTACCTGGCAGCTATGTTGGATTCAGACTGATTTACAGCCAGAGAAGAACATTGAGAGCCAGTCAGAGACAAGAGATAAGCTGCATTGCTGCACAGGAGTAGCTGAGGGCGGGGTTTGTGTCCTAATGTGTGTACTTATGTTTACTCCACCCTATATGACTGAGTGAGTGAGTGATTATGGGTAATTCCTTCAGCCTCTCTGAACACTTCCTTACCTCTCTAAACCAGATCTTCACCATCTATATACCACCATCTACTACACTCAACCTCTCTTCACCACCTTCACCTTCTTTCCTCTACCATTTCTGTACCCATGGCTATCCCTCTATATTCCCCTTTACTTCTCTCCACCATTTCTGTATCTCTCTATAGCCCCCTTTTTACTTTGCTTACCCATGTACCCATCTCTACCTTTCTGCTTACCTTTTTATTCTTTTACCTCTGTCTATCTCTCTGCCCCAAGTGATGATGGGGCCCCATCTGACGTTCGGAGTGTAATACAGTACCAATAAGTGAGAACTGTGAAGTTCTACACTTGATCCCACATCCTTCAGGTTCTCGGGTTGCGTTGTGATGTTTGTGGTTGTGTTTTGATTGTAAGACATGACGACTGGTTTGTGGTTAAACATCAGCAGGTAGATACCAGAGCACTCGGCACACTGGTGTTGTGTAACAGGATAACTGGGTTATCAGAGGTGCCTTAGAGGTTAAGGTGTTGGACTAATACCAGAAAGACTGGGGTTCGAATTCCAGCACTACCAAGCAACCACTGGGGGACCCTAAGATCCTTAACATCCTAATTGCTCAGTTGTAAGTTGCTGATTAAGGGAAACAGTAACATCTTTCTGCCACAGGGGTCTCCAGAAACACCCGCACCATCGTTAGTTTGTTGATCAGGAAACAGTGACCAGTGTGTCAGTTCTTACCTACAGGATCCAGCAACACACTCAGACCTGAATCCAGAGTCGAGGTTGAGGAGCTGTGTCGCTGGGATAGCATTAGCATACCGTTCAGTTTTGCTGTATGGAGATGAATTACTCCCATCATCCATTGCAACAGAGAAACAGGCGAATCATTGAGAAATATGCAGTCCTGAAGGCATAACGGACCACACACTCACTTACCCAGCATGCTCAGCTGCTCTTGCATCCGGCAGCCATGTCGGACTCAGACTGATTTCCAGCCAGAGAAGAAGAACATTGAGAGCCAATTAGAGACAAGAAATTGCTGCATCATTGCACAGGAGTAGCTGAGGGCGGGGTTTGTGTCCATATGACTGAGTGAGAGATTATGGGTAAATCTTCATTAGACTTCTCACGGGAGACTCTGCTGCTTCATCCTCTCAAGACTTCACTGTTCGCCTTGCTGTCCCTGACCTTCAACCCTGAAGTTTAACCTTTCCCCGAATACTGAGTGACAGCTTCATCACAAAAACATTCAAATAATTATTTAATTAATAATTAATGATGGATTTCTCGTTGCCATGGAGAAAAGCAACAACCTATTTACAACCTTATATCAATATATAAGGTTTTTAAGATATTTACAACCTTATATCAATACGTGCAGAGAGCAAATGGTTTAAATGAACTGTGACCTTCAGCTAATAATAATAATAATAATAATAATAATAATAATAATAGACTGGTATTGAGGCCTGCTGATATGGCTACTGTTTCTGGGGTCAGAGGTCACAGTCCAGTCAATCACTCTCTCCAGCCATGTTTGTTTGTTTATTTGTTTGCTGTCTGACCTTTGAGTCCCCTCCCCCGCTGCCACACTCCCCCTTGTCGTACCACCACTTGTTTTTCAGCTTGTCCAGCAGGCCTTGTTCGTTCAGCTTTAACACTGCCAGGTTCACAGCACTTCTTGAAACAATAAAACATTTTGGTGTCAAATGACCAGCAGAGCGGCGTGAGAGATCTAATACCCAAGTTATGAAAAATCACACTCATCATCCTCCTCCTCCTCCTCTCTCTACCCTCCCTGAACACTTCCTTAACCTCTCCTTACCATCTCGTCACCCTGTCTGTACCACCGTCTACCACACTCAAACATCTCTGTACCACCTTCTCTCCTCTCTACCATTTCTGTACCCATGGCTATCCCTCTTTTTATCTTTCCTTTACCCTTGTACCCCTCTCAATCCTGTTCTCCCTTTACTCCTCTCTGTAGCTATCTTTACCAACATAGCTACCTCTCTAACCCATCTCATTTCTGTACCTTTGCTGTTGCACGCTTCACCATTTCTCTATTTTTTGCTGCTTCCAACCCTCCCTCTACCCTCTATGTACCTCTCTTTATCCCTTTTTACCAGTCTTTCCTCTCCTTTTTACCCAGTCTGTACCCTTCCTACCCTCTCTGTACCCCTTTCTACCCTCTATTTACCCCCTTTCTATCCTTTTAACCACTTTCTACCCCTTATAGTACCCCAGGCAGGGAGTGTTCTGATTGGTTGAGTGTTAATTGGTGTGTGGGAATAGAAGGTGTGTAAGAGAGACATATGTAGGAATGGTAGTCCGTTATCAGGGGAAAGACCATGCAAGAGAGCAAGGGCACACAGACACAAACACAGATACACACTTAAGGCACAATGCGCAAGGCAACAAATAGGGAAAAAAAACATGTCTGACACAGACACCAAGTTCCCTTCTGTTGAGAGAAAAACAAGAGTATTAACAGAACACACACTCAGGGGTACTGCAGGAGGGGTGGGGGTGGAGGGTTAATGAGGACCGTTTGTTAGCAGCGCCACAACACACACACACACACACACACACACACACACACACACACACACACACAAATATTAACAGATAAAGTGAGAAAGAAAAAGAGATCAGTGAAGTGATTAATTAAAAGCAGGGAAAGACTAAGAGTGAGACAGACAGACAGACAGACATGCAGGGAGACAGACTAATAGTGAGACAGACATACAGTGGTGGTATCAGGGAGGGTGGAATCATATAATAACAAGGGATGTGAGAGTTATTATATGACTCCACCCACCTTAATGCCGAGCCCTTGGGCGTGGCAACTCCGTATCCCTTGGAATCGAGGTTCCCTCCGACCTTCATGGTGTCACATGGTTTACGCTGTTCAATGTATTCGTTCATCGTCGATTCCAGAAGAAACGCAAACTTTCCCTTCGATTTCCTGACGCGGGTCACGCCATCTGGAGTTGTTTTCACAAACACTGAGGGTTCTGCCGACTTCATATACGACCACATCTTCTCAAAAACCGCTATCTTAGAGCGCTAAAAGACAAAGACAGAGAGAAACCGAGCAACAGAAGGAGAGGGAGACAGAGGACAGAGGGAAAGAGAGAGACATAGGTTGTAGGTTTGGTGCGTGTGTGTGTGAGAAACTTTGTCCGTGTATATGTCTATGTACTTTACAAAAAGTTGAGGGACAAATTAAGCTATGGTTTAAGAGAAGGAAGTTATTAACAGAAAGTGATCATGTGTTTTACAGGAAGTAATTAGTGCCTAACAGGAAGTGATCTCACTCTGAAAAACTCTTTAGTGGAACCCGAGTCGAGGGTTCCATACGCGATCTCCGTCTGCTTGGCCAGATCTTCAGCACTCTCGATGGGGGACACCATCCGCTCCACGGTCAGAAACGCAGCCAGGTTGGCAGTGTAGGACGAAATAATGATCAGTGTGAAGAACCACCAGACTCCACCCACTATACGACCTGAGAGAGACCTGAAAGAAGAGAGAGAGAGAGACAGACAGACAGACAGACAGAGAAACAGAGAGACAGGAAATACGGGAAAATATGCACATATTTGCACAGAGAAGTAAGTGATAAGGAGAGAGAGAGACAGAGAGAGGGACAGATGAATCGGAGGAAAATACAAAAGGAAAAAAACAGGAGGAGATGCAGACAGTGAGACAGCTCTGTCCATAATCTGATATTATTTCACTCCTGGGTCATATGACCCTGCAGTATCTTTAACACAAATATACACTCCAGAAAATGAAGAGTGAGACAGATGAGCATCAGGAAAGATGCTGTGAGTGACGTAGTGAGACATGAAGCATGGACGAGTCCTGGTGAGCAACTGATCAAGTGAGACAATAAAGTGAGACTTCTCAATGACAGAGACATGCAGCAAAAACACGGTATCCCTCCAAGAGTCCTCACAGAGAGAGAGAGAGAGAAAGAAAAAAAAAGAGAGAGAGATGAAAAGAGAGACAGGAAGAGAAAGAAAGTAACGGGTAAAGAGACACGGAGGGTCTCAGTGAGAAACAGACAGAGAAAGACAGACAGGCAGAGTCTGTGCACTTTACAGTCAATTCATGGTGAATATTCAGTTATTCCAGAATCTACAGACAGAAAGAGAGAGAGCGAGCAAGAGCTAGAGTGTGAGGGGGATAGAAATTGAGAGGGCAAAAGAGACAGACACAGAGAAAGAGGGAGAGAGACAAAGAGAGAAAGTAGTGTCATTTGATTGTTTGAGGTGCAAAGAGCAGTAAAATAACGAATAGACACCATGATCATGTGACTAAAAGATGGAAGAGAGTAAAATACAGAGACTCAGTGAGAGAGACAGAGAGGGTTGGGAAAATGGAGGGATAAGAAATGGAGGGATGATGATTAGGAATAGATGGATTCAACTTATAATTGAGAAATGAGAGATGAAGCGATGAGGAGTAGAAGGATGAGGGGTAGAAGGGTGAGAGATGGAGATGAGAAATGGAGGGATGTGGGATGAAAAATGGAAGGACAGAGAGATGAAAGATGAAATGATAGAGAGATGAAAAATGGAGGGATGGGGAGAAGAGAAATGGAGAGATGAGAAATTGAGAGGTGGAGAGATAGTGGGAGGTGGGATGAGAAATGAAGGAATGCAGAGATGGGAAATTGAGGGATGGGAAGTGGAGAGATTAGAAATGGAGTGATGAAGATGGGAAATGGCGAGATGAGAAATGCAGGGATGAAGAGTTGGGGTGGGAAATAAAGGAATGAAGAGTTGGGGGTCGGAAATGGAGAGATGAGAAATGGAGGAATGGGGGTAGGAAATGGAGAGATGAGAAATGGAGGAATGAAGAGTTGGGGGTGGGAAATGGAGAGATGGGAAATGGCGGGATGAAGAGTTGGGGGTAGGAAATGGAGTGATGAGAAATGGAGGAATGAAGAGTTGGGGGTGGGAAATGGAGAGATGAGAAATGGAGGAATGAAGAGTTTGGGGGTGGGAAATGGAGGGATGAGAAATGGAGGAATGAAGAGCTGGGGGGCGGGAAGTGGAGGGA